>JAAGAY010136346.1:0-13698 GCA_011801015.1 Ardeotis arabs | reverse complement strand
TGAAGTCCAGGGCAGAGAGCTTGCCATGTAGTTTCCTTGCTGCCCCATGGATCTTGAACTCCACCGTGTCGTGGTCGCTGCAGCCAAGGCTGTCCTTCAGTTTCACATCCCCCACCAGCCCCTCCCTGTTGGTGAGCACAAGGTCGAGCATGGCACCCCTCCTTGTCGACTCCTCTATCGCCTGCAGGAGGAAGTTGTCATCCACGCATTCCAGGAACCTCCTGGACTGCCTGTGCCCTGCCGTGCTGTCTCTCCAGCAGATGTCAGGGTGGTTGAAGTCCCCCATGAGGACCAGGGCTTGTGACCGTGAGTCTGCTCCTATCTGGCTATAGAGCAGCTCATCTGCTCTGTCCTCCTGGCCAGGCGGCCTGTAACAGACCCCCACCGTAACATTCCCTGTCCGTCCCCATCCTCTAATCTTGACACATAAGCTTTATGTCAGTTCCTCCTCCATCGCCAGGCGGAACTCCACGCACTCCAGCTGGTTGCTGACGTAGAGAGCGACACCCCCTCCTCATCTCCCCTTCCTGTCCTTTCTAAAAAGCCTATACCCCTCCATGTTGACGCTCCAGTCGTACAAGTCGTCCCACCACATTTCCGTGATGCCAACAAGGTCGTAGCCCTGCTCGTGTGCACGCATCTCCAGTTCTTCCTGTTTATTTCCCATGCTGCGTGCATTGGTGTAGAGACACTTCAGCTGGGCCCCTGAGTAAAGCCGACTTGCTGGCTGGAGCAGCAGGAGTTCTTTTGGACCGCAGTTTAAGTTCATTGGCACATACCCAAGATCCTTCCCCAGCTTCTGGACCCTTAGTGCTGGCACTGTCGCCATGCTGACAGCAGTGGGCTGAACTGTGCTCCCCCTCCCCCAGCAACACTAGTTTAAAGCCCTCCAGATGAGTCTGGCAAGTCTTCGTCCAAACACACTCTTCCCCTTCTCGGTTAGGTGCGCGCCATCCGCCCCTAGCAGCCCGGACTTCTCAAAGCACACCCCATGGTCTAGATACCCAAAGCCCTGGCTGTAGCACCTGGCTGTTGCTGCCTTTCATTCTTCTTTCCTTAATACCTTTTTGGGCTTCCTTTCAAACAAAAGGTTTCATTTATTGCCTCCAAAGTACAAAATATATGCTTCTACAAAGCATCTAAAACCAAGTAAAATGTCTACAAAAGTCTTTTAGCTGTTTGGCTCCTTATCTATTTTTTGGGGTTAGAAATAATCTTTTACATCTGTGTTTTTACAGCACCTTCTGCAATAGCACTTTGGTTCATTGCTTCAGTTGCTGGGTGGTGCAGAAGTCTATACATACAGAGAAGTGAAATGCTAAGAAGATTGAACGAGAGATAGGAAGGGTCAGTCAATTGGCTAATTCTCAAGTGAATTAAGTGAAATGGGTAAAGAAGTGATGAAAAGTTTCTTTTGTTAAGTTTTTCTTCCTTGCTTTCCTGCCATGTTATCTCTGGATTAAAGGAGAAGTCCAGAGTACCCAAAGGTTGTTGGTGGGATGGTGGGGAAAATGGTGATAAATTACTGGAGAAAGAAAGGAAGGTCAGAGGCCTTTGTGTTCTGGGACGTCAGAGAGATTGCTGAGTGCCTCATCCCAAGAAAAGGCATTGCTTTACACTGAATCTGACAGTATATCCTAAGTCCTGAAAAGAGACAGAATGACTAGTTGCCAATCTGAGTCAGCTAACTCAGAAACACTTGAAGTCAGGCTTTTTTTAGTGTGGAGGAAGATGAAGAATACTTGAATAAAATTGGTCAGACGTACAACTTAAATTCAACTAAGTTTTCAGACAGAAATAAAAGGAATACAAATTTATTTTAAAATTTATTCAATATTGGCCTTATTAGCCTTCTCTGTAGGGCATAAAGCTTGTTCAGTGCTTTGCATGCTAGTTTACTTTTTGAGAAAACTGGAAAAGTGCAGACAGAAATGCAGCAACACGAGCTTCTGTCCAGCCCAGAACAGGTATAATTGAAATACAGGTGAATATTGACATGAGAAGGCATTAATACCATCAATGTCATGGTTTGGGTGTTTGGTAGACTGTTTCGGTAAAACATTTTTTAAAAAGCTAACAATAAAACCATTGTGAAACACATTTAGATTATCTGATTTTTTTATTCCCTTTTTTGCTTGTTCCTTGCAAACTACAGTAATAGTAGAATTGTCATTAATTAAAAATATCTACTCTTTTCACTTTCATCCTCTCTGTCAATTTATTTTTTCTCATTTATGTCCAATGTATGATTCTGTGGAAGCTCAGAGTAGTCTTGCCTTGATTTTATTAAAGTCAGTTTGACCAAGGAAGCTATATTTTAAGAACCTGAAACTTTTGCTTATTACTTGCATTAAAAACATCCTTCAAAGGGGGAATGAAAGAAGAATATGCTTTGTTCATAATTCATAATGCTGTCAAGTAGTAGAATTATTAATATCTTAAAATTTTATGACATTTGCAAAAGGAGGTTATAAAAATACTTAGAAAATCTGACTTTATTGCATTTCACAAACTCAACTTACACTTGGAATTAAGTATAATAATTAACATTTTTACTGGCATTGAGCTACTGGAATTATATATCAGATAAAGTAATTTCAAAAGTTCAGCAGCAGTCAAAATTCTAATTTAAACTTTAGTAAAGTATTAAAGCTGGAATCATGTGCAAACCAGTGGAGCAGTATGCCTAAAGCATCAGCCTGTTAACTAAATTAAACCAGTTACCTATTGCATTGAAAAGACATAACATTTGCAGGTGCAATTGCCCCAGGAGAGTATTTGCATACTAGAAGGTCCAAACTTATCCTGTTCTGAGTTTTTAATTCAACAGTAATCCAGGCAAGACTGTGGATAGACACTCTCAATGAAATATTACTTTATTTTGCAATGAACATTTCTTCTCCTCCTCCTCTTTATTTTTCCTTTCTTTATTACTTGTCATAACACTGGATAATTTTTTTTATTTCCATCTTTTTAGGGATATGCAGATAATTTCAGTTTTTGGGGAGATTTTCTCAACTAACTTCAAAGCTCCTTGCTGGTTATATATGAGGAGAAAACTATGTCTTCAGAGTTTTTTTTATGGTCCTTTTAAGATTCTGTAAGACAAATTTTGCTAGGAACTTATATTCCTAAAGACACAAATAAACATCAGGGAGATTTTCAAACACTCTTACCTCCCATTCATTTTGGTAGAAGTTAGGTAACTAGTTCCTTTTCATAGGATTTCTCTGCAAGTCTACCCATTGTCCCAAAATCTCTAAAGGGAGCAGGATTCATCAGCAGTTTTAATGGGAACTAAAGAGCTTAGCAATTTGCAGAAGATCCAGACACATTACTCACCTCTCAGATCTGGACTGGCAGAAGTTTGGCCTAAGGTTAAAATAAAAGTCTGCTGACAAAACAGTGTCTTGTGTCTTCACTCAGAAGCTGAGAAAAACGTAAGATGAACCTGCAGGTACTTGGTGAGCTGATTTTCTCTGTTCACAAATACTAATAAATTAGTTTACCTAATAGCATTTTACTAAGGGAGAAAATAAGATAGACAACCAAATAGAAAAACAATGCCACCCAAGTCCAAATTCCTGAAGTATGACTTTAATTATATCACAGTTCTCTTGTTTATATCCAAGCTAATTTCTTGGTCAGGTAGTTGCTTCCCTCTTTCTCTAGCTACACTCCCATAACAGTTAGGGATGTTTAAGTCTCTAGGAGCAAGGCTAGGTTTCAAGCTGCTGCTCAGCCTGCAGTGCAAGTTGTGCCTGCTACACTTCTGAGTCCTCCCTCAGCATGCTCTGTTCCACACCCAAACTGCAGCCTTGCCTCTCGCCAAGGCTGGGCTCCAGCTGTCTGAACAAAGTGATTCAAAGATCATTAGAAAGTTATCTGTGTAGCTTTGGTAACAATTCCTGTTAATTCAGTTCTCTACTTGAGTGAAACATGGTACTTCAGAGCTGACACGATCTTCTGTGTATCAGAGAATTTTTAACATACCTTCTGTTAGCTTAGACAGTCAAACCCGTTTTCCTCTGTACATTAATGTCTTAAATTCCTCTGTTCTTTAAATTTCTTCTTCAGATTTCTTAAATTCCTTCTGTTCTTCAATTTCTTCTTCCCAATGCCAAAATTATTGCCATAGGTTAACATGACCATTTACTTCAGGGAAGTTTAAAGTATACTTAGGTGTCCCAAAGTCACATTATCATTTTTTCTCTGCTTCATTATAAGTTTCTCAACAAAATATAGCAACATACATAACATAAGAATACTGTAAGCCTTTCTAATGGTCCTTTCACTTATCTTTACTTTAACAGATAACAATAGAACACACCTTCTTTTGGATTCTCCTCACCTTTAAGATATTTTTTAGCAGAAATGGACTACAGTTTAATTATTTTTGCAAACGGAATGATAGCCACCTAGAAACAACAGAAACACCTCCACTATGTAGAACTTATCTGTGTTACACAGCTAGACTATTCAATAAATACAATTTGATAAGTAAATAAATCTGGGTTTTATGTGAGAGATTACAAATTAAAAAGTCTTTATCATTTAACAACAATGAAAACATTTTTTGCACAGCCAACATTAATTAGTCTTAAATCAAATCTGCATTTCACAAGACATGATAAACTTCCTCAGGAAAACATTGCTTGAGACTTTTTTTGCATATCTTTTCTTCCAGAGGAGAGCCCAGACAGGTCTCACGGGAGCCGCAGGAATCCCAATTTCAGGACTTGGGGTCTAGGACTCTCGGTTTCAGGACTACTAACTTGTATCCCTCTCCTCTGTGAAAGGAGTCCAAACTACCAAGTTCCTTGCACAAGAGATGTGGAACATTATGTGATGTTGCTGTGCTGTAGCTATGGGACTGAGAAGTGTGGTAATTGTAAAATCCACCATGAATTAGCTAGAAACTTGTCAGAAATCTGTGTTAGATATGTCAGTGCCATCTCTTTGTTTTCTTTAAAAGTCCATGAAAGCAAGACCATTCAGCAAGATGTTTTGACTTAAATTAATTAGACTTTTTTTTCCATTTAAAATTGCTTTTTGAGAAAATTCCAGCAGGTAATGTCTACAATAGTTTTTGTACTTCCCTTACATATTGACGGTGTGAAAAAAAAACCCTCAAATTATGTATTTTTTAAGATGATGTTTGGTAATCTTGCATATATTGTGGTCTCTTACCTCCTTTTACTCATAGCGTCTTTTTGTCAGAGGCTCAAATCTATCCCGTTAAACTTTGGGCATTCACAAGATCACTGTTGATGTTGGAAGGCATCACTGAAGATCACCTAGTCCAAGCTCCATGCTCAAAGCAGGGCCAACTAGAAAAGGTTATTCAAGACCATGTCCAGTTAGGTTTTGAACATCTCTGAGGACAGAAACTCCACAACCTCTCTGAGCAATCTGTTCCAGTGTTTGAACACCCCCACCATAAAAAAAAAAAAAAAAAGTTTTTTTGTATGCTTAAATGGAATTTCTTGCATTTCAGTTTGTTCAATTCCCTCTTCTCCTGTCACTGGGCACCACTGAGAAGAATCTGGCTCTATTTGCCCTACTCCCACCATCAGATATTTCTACATATTGGTAAGATCCCCCTGAGCCCTCTCTTCTCCAGGTTGAACAGTCACAGCTCTCTCAGCCTCCCATCATTTGTCAGATGCTCCAGACCCTGAATCATCTTTGTAGCCCTTCGCTGGAGTCACTTCAGAAGTCCTTATCAGTCTGGTACTTAAAAGAGCCCAGGCCTAGACCCAGCACTTCAGATGTTTCTCATCAGGGTTAGGCAGATGAGGAAGATCATACCCCTCTCCTTGTTGTCAACATTCTTCCGAAGGCAGCCCAGTATGCTGTTAGCTTTCTTTGCTGTGAAAGCCTGAAACACTTGAGCTGGATCCCCTTCATTTCATTGGTTATAAGGCCTATCTTCTCCACAGCACACTGCACACTTTACTTGTCAATCTAGTTCACCAGTTTCTCACCTGACTGTGAGTCATCCTCTCCCTCTTCCACTGTTCCTTATTTAAAGTTGTCTTGATGAGGTTGGCCTACCAGTTAGCAGAAATACTTCTTCCCTGCATAGACAGGTAGATCCTGTCTCTTCCCAGCCGTTCTAGATCCTCAAAGAGGGTTCCACAACCACAAAAAAACCAAACCTCTGCTGTTGACACCAGCTGTTGACTCACAAAATCCATCCATTTTTCCTCAAGCTCTTCTCTATCATTGCCAGGATCAAGAAGAAAACCACCAGGGAGCCCACAACCTCGACCCTCACCCCCAGTGCCTTGTAGTCATGTTTGAGGTGCTCCAGGTCTCCCCTGGCAGTTTCATTGGTACCCATATGGAAGAGCAGCAGAGCATAATAGTCTGAGGGCCAGACAAGCCTCAGCAATCTTTTCACAACATCCTAGATTCAAGGCCCTAGCAAGAAGCAAAACTCCCTACACAAGAAGTCAGGTCAGCAGATGAAGGCTTCCATCCCCTGCAGCAGAGCCTGCCACTCATGTGTCTTGACTTTCCCCTTCAGCTCCATTAGTGACACATATCCTACACAACACACACCTCCTGCAGGAGAAACCATCTCCTGCTGCCCTAGGCACCACTGCATTCCAGACCTGCAGAATTCACTCAGGAACTCAGTTTGAGCCAAGGACCCTGCTGTTACAGGGAGACTTGCTCCAGTTGGTGTTGGGGACTGTACCATGGCCATTGTGGAGCCCAGCGATGCTGTTTCCAGCAGAGCTGCTGGCCCCTTTTGCATAACCTTTTGCAGAAAATGCTACACAGACTGTTGTGTCCAGTGGCTGTGCTCTGCAAGCTGAACTCTAGACAACTAGGTTATCTTAGCCTACTTCTACAAGTCATTCAAGAAATACAGAACTCCAACTGGCAATTCGTGCAACCTAAACTTCTGGTGGTCCTTCCATTCCCAAATGCAAGTGGTCGCCTGGACTGTAGAAGAATTAGTCTGCTAACTTCAGGTCTTCATTTGGTTACTGAAATGCACGAGCACAAATCTCATGTGTCCTGGAAGCATCTTTTAATTGTTCAAAATGGAGCTCTGCTAACCAAAACCATATTTTACACCCTCTTACTGATGTGACAGGATCTTGTATTAGCAGTCTTGACTTGTACATCTGAAATTGGAATTATTTGCACACACTTAATATATTGTGCCCATAGCTAGATATATAGAGTTATACTCCAGTATGCTCATTTCTCTGAGATAGACAGAATGTCTTATATAGAGAATTCATATATATATGTCATAAATAAAGAGTAAATTAAATCTATCTGTCTGATCTGATGTAGGCTTCTGTAAACTCTCATAAATCTTGTCTGTGATTTTAAATTAATCCCATCATTTGCTATTACTATGAAATGTTAGAGCAGCTTCACAATTGGTCACTATGGTAGTGCTGTTACTGTTCTCTGCAGCTCCCGTTGTCATCTTTCTGAACTAAATATCCAAACTGACAGTTTTGAAATAATGTCTTTTAAATTTAATTGTACACTGATGATTTGGCATGATCCCTCACTGTTTCAGAGCAGTGATAAACTAATTACTTATAAACCAAGAATACATAAAGAGCCAGCAGGATGAAGACAGTCTTCTAAAATAAGTCTAGATTATACTTTTCCTTCTACGTAAAACAGAGAAATTAATGTTAAACATAGAAATGCTAATATAAAACTAAGTTTAAAGTTGATTAATTCTAGTGCTTTTAAAATTGAACAACGAAGGTGCTAAGCAGCTTCACCTCAGAATGACCTGATTTCACTGCTTGCTTTCAAGTACCATAATTCATTTTAGGTCTCAGATATAATGGTATTGTACAGAAATAGGGAGCATCTTCACTTTTATTGACTGAAATACTTGCAACTCCCCCACCCCGCCCACCACCACCACCACCAAAACCTTCTAAATCTGTCAGTCTGAGGATGGTTTACCTAACAAGGTTAATCTACATAAAATTAATTTCATCACATTTGGTTTAATATGAACCAGTTACTTATTTCTATCCCTGTTTTCAGGTTCTGGTGCACACTGGCTTCGACATATGGATGCTGGTAGCAAGGTCAGAATCTACGGCAAACTCAAATCCAAATCAAAATAGCCTAAAGCTAGGACAGAGAGGGAATAATCTGGAAAGATAGCTTTATTCTATGCTATTGTAACAGCTACGGTACAAATCTGGCTATTGTAAGGAAGACTTGCACATTTTCTCCCACTGATGGGAAATGGAACAACTAACCAAGCAGGGTTATATCAGAAGTAAAGAAATGGAATTGTATAGTGCATTGTATGAAAGTAATTACAAACCTTAATGTGATGTATGGGTTTCAAGACTTAACTAGAGTTATAAGTATCTTTAAATATTATCCTTTGATATAAACCTGTGATGCAATATGTTTCTATAAAATGTAAGGTTTTTAACAAATTCTACTATTAAGATATTATTTCTCAAGTTTTCAGTATTTTTTTGAGTATTCATAGACTTGAAGTTTGAATATTGAACCACAAAGACTAAAAAATTCAGCAAAATGAAGCGTGATGTTCCAAACTCATACTAGCCCAGCCTAATATGCCCATTTTGTCACAGGTCTTGAGCACAGACCTCTATACTGATTCTGCATCTTGTCACCTAAATTTATCTCCTGGACTTCTAATTCCAGGATTAATCTGAGTGCAGTGAGCTCAAGAGTCACAGGGGCATTTGCATCTCTGTTCTTTATTTTGCATTATTTGAAAACAACAGTCTTTTGATCACTAGAGAAAAAATATATATTCTAAACAGTAATTGAAGGAGAATTGGTCAAAAAAACATTATGACCGTTTTGAATTTTCTGATACTTTTTACAGTTCTTCAAGAACAGAGAAAAAAAAAAAAACCAGATTTGAGAGACCAAAAAGTGGCATCATAGCTAAAATAGGGCCCTTGAAGCCTGGCCCCCGAGTCAGGAGTATGTCTCCTTGAACCTGTAAATCTTGCTTCATCTAGTAACCTTATAAATATGTGCACTTCTCCAGATCAAGGATCACAGGAGCCTTGCAAGGCCCACCTGTTCTGCAGCTGTGGAAACCTATATTTTATGTAGCCTTTCAACTGAGCTATGAAGAAATGCAGCAGCTGTAGTGCTCTGGGTTCCTCAGGCTTCTTTGTTGTTCTCTGGAAGTTCACAGAAGTTCATATTTTCATGAGACATCAGAAACCCCCAGAAGTCAATAAAAAACTTTTTTAGTGAATTGCATGTTGGAGAGAGAGTAAATCTTCATTTGAGTACTGTGTCACAAAAACCTTCTTAAAACCGATCGGGAGCTGAACTACGACAAACCGTTTTTTTTAATTTAAAGATGCAAGTTTTTAAATCCAAAACTTGCGAACAATCTCTGCTTCTAGCGTGAAAAATCCTAAGGCAGAAGACAGTTTTGCAAGTGTAAGAGATGTTAATAAGAGCCTGAAACAACATTGTTACCATAACTGGATATTTCATTCTAAATCTTTTTAATTTACTGCATTTTTATATCTCAGGTTCTTGTAAATGTATGAAACTTTACTTTAAAATATCTCTCTCAAGATTACTTTAGAAAAATCTGAAACTATGAGGCTTAAAGCTAGTTTAAAAACCCATTTAAAAATTATGGGATTTGATCTAAAAATAACTTTTAATTCTTTAATCTTTTAACACCATCTATACTCACCTCACAATACTGGAATATTAACACTCACACTAATAGAAGCAATTTTTTTTCACTTGAAAATTACACTTTTGTTTAGTCCTCATGGTGAACTTATTTTTATTTCACTTCTAAAGTTAAAAGTTATAGCTGACATATATTTGGCTGATTTATTTTAAATATCTCTACAAAGTGGGTACTACAGGAGTATATTTTAATATATTGACTATTTAATAAGCAAACAGTTATTAAAAATGAAATTGTTATTAAAAACTACTAACCATTTAATAACTAAAAGTAGTTTAAAAAAAAAACCTGAATAGTGAAGACAGAACATTCACTAGACTAAATCTCATTCAATGGCACTTAAATAAATTTTTCCTTATCTTGTTTTCTATTTTTAACTACAAATTGAAGATTAGCAGCTCTAATTTCTAGGATGCTGTTGTCCCTGAAATCTTTATGCCCCTGGCTTCACAGCAGCCCATGGACTAGGATTGCTTTGACCTGAAGTGATGAGGGAAACAATGTCCTCTTTTTCCCATCTCTTAAAAAAAAAAGAAAAAAAATCCAGAAGCTTTCCTATTACAGGGATAGAAAAGAAACAGACCTTTTGAAGTTTATGAAGAACCAACAAGTAAGATATCACTGTTTGTGATTTGGGACATGGATCTGATCCCTCCAGATACATAGCAAGGCTCTCACCACCTGAGGTAGTGCTGTGGTTAGGATCACTATAAGCAGCTACACATCTACAGGTAAGGATCTGTTAATGATTGCTATCAGAAGCATAGCACAAGAACAGATCAGCCACTGGATTGATCTGGAGTGTTTAAGCTATGATTTTAACGAAAGCTGACACTGTGAGCTGCTCAGTGCAAATTATTTCCTTTTAGATTTTCAGTGAACACCAAAAAAAGTGAAGCAGCTGAAAGTGAAGAGCTAGTTGGCCCTTGAGAAAAATATTAGGCACTGGAGTGCACAAGACCAAGAATCTAAGTTAGTTTCTTTGGAATGACCACTTGGATTTATCAAAAGGTCACTGCACCAGAAATGTTTCTGAGTAGTCTGGAGGTCATTGACACTGAACTTTTGCTGAAAAGATGTTGTGCAGCAAATTTCACACTGAATCTGAAAACCTAGAGAAAAGTCAGGACTTTGAAAAACAACATGGAGAGGTTATCTTTATGTTCCTTTGCCTGCAGCAGCACAGAAAATTGATAAAATAGAGCAGATTTCAGTTAAAAGAGGATCAAGTTCCAGTGACATATACCTAAGCAGTGTATCAGAAACATAGTCATGACATTTTTACCATACTATCTTTTTATAGTACAAAAAGTGACACTGTTGTAATAAAAAGAAGACTAAACTGTACTTCATAGGCAACTGGCTTATGGACTCCATCAGTTTTCTGGAAAAGTTCTTTCTTTTCAGTACACTAAATGACAGACTCACTTTCTAATGCACTGAGGAAGAGAACAACCTGGAAAGGACACATATACTTCAAAGGAGCTTTTAATATATCCATATAACTAAGATGAACAATGAAAAATGTCTTACAAACCAACAAAATATAATAAAAATGTGCTTTAATTAAAGAATTAAACTACCTGCCTTGTCAAATTATAAAATAAATTAGAAAATGTAAATGATGCCGCCCCAATGCGCTCTCTCGGGAGTTGTGCTGTCTCCCAGGGGCTCATATCAGGGACGTCACCAAGAGAATACCAAGCCTCATACGGCCCACTGACTACTACCCGCTACTGGTGTTTCATGTGGGGGCCAGCGACACAGCCAGCAGCAGCCTCAGAAACATCAAAAGGGATTTCAGGGTCCTGGGTGCAACAGTCAAAGGCTCTGGGGCACAGGTGGTGTTCTCGTCAATCCTCCCGGTCGAAGGGCGGGGGCCTGAAAGGGCCAGACATATCCAGCAGGTCAACTCATGGCTCAAGGAGTGGGTAGGGCCAGGGCTTTGGGTATCTCGACCACGGGGCATGCTTTCAGAAGCCTGGGCTACTCGGGGCAGATGGCGCGCACCTAACCGAGAAAGGGAAGAGTGTGTTTGGCCAAAGGCTTGCCAGACTTGTCCGGAGGGCTTTAAACTAATGTTGCTGCGGGAGGGGGAGCACAGTTCAGCCCACGGCTGTCAGCATGGCGCCAGTGCCAGCACCAAGTGCACAGAAGCTGGGGAAGGATCGCAGGTGAGTGCAAATGAACCTAAACTGCGGTACAAAACAACGCCTGTCGCTCCAGCCAGCAAGTCGGCTTTACTCAGGGGCCCAGCTGAAGTGTCTCTACACCAATGCACGCAGCATGGGAAATAAACAGGAAGAACTGGAGATGCGTGCACACGAGCAGGGCTACGACCTTATTGGCATCACGGAGACGTGGTGGGACGACTCCTATGACTGCAGCGTCAACATAGAGGGGTACAGGCTTTTTAGAAAAGACAGGAAGGGGAGACGAGGAGGGGGTGTCGCTCTCTACGTCAGCAACCAGCTGGAGTGTGTGGAGCTCCGCCTGGGGATGGAGGAGGAGCTGACAGAGAGCTTGTGGGTCAAGATCAGAGGACGGGGATGGACAGGGGATGTTACGGTGGGGGTCTGTTACAGGCCGCCTGGCCAGGAAGACAGAGCAGACGAAGCGCTCTATAGCCAGATAGGAGCAGCCTCACAGTCACAAGCCCTGGTCCTCATGGGGGACTTCAACCACCCCGACATCTCTTGGAGAGACTGCACGGCAGGGCACAGGCAGTCCAGGAGGTTCCTGGAATGCGTGGATGAAAACTTCCTCCTGCAGGTGATAGAGGAGCCGACAAGGAGGGGTGCCATGCTCGACCTTGTGCTCACCAACAGGGAGGGGCTGGTGGGGGATGTGAAACTGAAGGACAGCCTTGGCTGCAGCGACCACGACACAGTGGAGTTCAAGATCCATGGGGCAGCGAGGAAACTCCATGGCAAGCTCTCAGCCCTAGACTTCAAGAAGGTGGACTTGGGCCTCTTCAGGGACCCGATGGGCAAAGTGCCATGGGAGGCTTCCCTGGAGGGAAGAGGGGCCCAGGAAAGTTGGTCCACATTCAAGGAGCACCTCCTCCAAGCTCAGCAGAGGTGCATCCTGGTGAAGAACAAGTCAGGCAAAAAGGCCAGGAGGCCTGCGTGGATGAGCAAGGAGCTCCTGGAACAACTGAAAGTGAAGAGGAAAGCCTATAGAGGGTAGAAGCGGAGACAGGTAGCCTGGGAGAACTACAAAGAGGCTGCGTGGGTGGCCAGGGATAGGGTGAGGAAGGCTAAAGCCCTGACGGAATTGAATCTGGCCAGGGATATAAAAAGCAACAAGAAAGGCTTCTATAGGTATGTAGGAGACAGAAGAAAGTCCAAGGAAAATGTAGGCCCCCTCCGGAAGGAAACCTGTGTCCTGGTTAACCAGGACATGGAGAAGACTGAGCTACTCAATGACTTTTTTGCCTCAGTCTTCACTGATAAGGGCTCTTGTCTCACCACCCAAGCTGTGGAAGGCACAAGCAGGGACTGGGAGAATGAAGAACCGCCCACTGTACTTGAAGAGCAGGTTCGGGATCATCTGAGGAACTTGAAAGTGCACAAGTCCATGGGGCCTGATGAGATCCATCCGCGGGTCCTGAGGGAACTGGCGGATGAAGTTGCCAAGCCACTGGCCATCATATTTGAGAAATCGTGGTGGTCTGGTGAGGTGCCTCATGACTGGAAGAGAGGGAAGATAACCCCCATTTTTAAAAAGGGGAACAAGGAGGACCCGGGCAACTACAGGCCAGTCAGCCTCACCTCTGTGCCTGGCAAGGTGATGGAGCAGATTCTCCTGGAAACCATGCTAAGGCACATGCAGAGCAAGGAGGTAGCTGGTGACAGCCAACATGGCTTCACCAAGGGCAGATTGTGCCTGACCAACTTGGTGGCCTTTTATGATGGGGTGACAGCATCGGTGGACAAGGGACGAGCAACGGATGTCATCTACCTGGACTTGTGCAAAGCTTTTGA
>JAAGAY010136345.1:0-33152 GCA_011801015.1 Ardeotis arabs | reverse complement strand
GCTCTGTCCTCCTGGCCAGGCGGCCTGTAACAGACCCCCACTGTAACATCCCCTGTCCGTCCCCGTCCTCTGATCTTAACCCACAAGCTCTCTGTCAGCTCCTCCTCCATCCTCAGGTGGAGCTCCACGCACTCCAGCCGGTTGCTGACATAGAGAGCGACACCCCCTCCTCGTCTCCCCTTCCTGTCTTTTCTAAAAAGCCTGTACCCCTCCATGTTGACGCTCCAGTCGTACGAGTTGTCCCACCACGTCTCCGTGATGCCAACAAGGTCGTAGCCCTGCTCGTGTGCCCCACAAGATGACTCTAGTACAAGTATAAGGTTTGGCCAACAAAAGGCAGCAGGACATGTTCCTTGTCACTAAATATAGGAAAGCCTATGCACTAGCAGTCCTGTGGCTAAGGCTTGACATGCTGAAATAAGACAGGATAATTCAAGGTTATGGTTCCCTCAGCAACTATATTTCAGTCACAGTGCATGTGTGTAATAAGACATAAAAGTTAGCATCGCATACTGTGATACAAAATGTTACACATGCCCAAGGGGCTTTGAGTTATGATTTCTGTAGGAGTTAATTTGGTGGTGTTAGTGGAGTGATTCCTTTAAAGATGCAGTCAAGGTAACATTTTACATTTAATTTCCCCATTGCCATTTTCTTTGGCCTTGTCAGCTGTAAGAAAAAATCAATGGTGCGTAAATCTCTACTCATGTAACTAGGCAGTAACAGTGGAAGATGCAGAGTAGGGAGGGCACTGACATGACTGTATCTACTTCAAACTTCTTGAAGCTTGATGATATGCTATCTTAAGGATCTCTCTTTCCTTTCCAGATGTTTAACCTTAACCCGTGGAAAGGCACCAACAGAGAATTATGGTTGAAAATAGAGGCAAGATAGTTATTTGCCAAGCCTAATCATTTTTTTTTCTGTTGCTGTCTCACCATATCACTGGTTCACCTTCAAAGTTTTCCTCTGGAAAACTCTTCACTATTTAGCAAGATATTGTCCATACACTAATACAGAAATACTCTTCAGGTACTGTAATTCACAATATGGCTTAACAAAGTGTTCCCCCTAGGGGTTTCTCCTGGAAAAAAAAAATATAAGAAAGCCGGGGGAAGTATTCACTACCATAGCAAGTGTTATTGTCCCACATTCAGGATGCCATAGACTGGTTTCCCACCAAGTGGTAGAACTCTTCTTCTTGCTCCTTCCCTCCTTTCCTCTTGAATTTAACTCCAATAGTAAGTGGAATTGGGGACATCAAGTGGTTTGGAACAACGTGCAGCAATAGCCTGAGAAATTTCACTTAGTTTAGCCCTTCCAATCAGTTATTTTATACATGACAGATGTACCCACAGTAGTGACCCAGACATGAGCGCATTTCTCAAAAAAGCAACCAGATCCATGCAGTTTCACTAGCAGAGACACAACAGATGTGCTGTGAAATTTAGATGTTGAAAAGCAACTGGGATTTGTTGGTAAAGCTCATGTTTCCAAGTGACAGAAGAGGATAGCAAACCTCCTATCACTACTGTACAATCCTTCATCTGTTGCTAACCATAACGGCTGGTGTTTTACATATTGCATTTCATCCACCGAGCCAAACGGCAACGGGTATGAGTTACTCGCAGTAGTTCCAATTCTATGCATGCAGTTGCTGAAATGCAGAGGTTTTGTAAAACTGAAGATGGAAGCTTGGTTTTGTGGACTTCACTGGGGACAAAATATCATGCCCTAGTTAAACAGCTGCAGCTGGATTTTCACATGTGATTGTAAAGAGGCCTGTGGGGTTTTTTTTGGTTTTTTTTTTTGTTTCCAAAAGGAGCAAGTTCACACAGATCTACTGGGAACTGCAAGCACTTGATGTCTTTGGAAAGTAGGTCATTACTATGTTTGTGCCTAATTTGAGTTAACCAAAGCTTCAGCACTGCCCTGATTGCCACAGAAAATAATATGCAGCAGAGGAGTGAGATATTTGAGAATACAGACTGAGTATCCCACCTTCCAGTCCTGGCCGTTGGTCGCATTGTCCTTTCTGCTGGATGCTGATGGAGACAGCCTGAACTGCCCCTGATTTATTTTTCTGTGAGTCAATGTATGTATTCTTCTTACTGCTGCATCCATATTTCAGGAGATAATCTTTATTGTGTCTCTGCTCTGGACACTATCACAGACACAGAAAAGGGGAACATTCTTCTTTGTAATGAGGATTTTATTACTTCTTTGTCCTCCCTGGTGCCTGTCCTAGCAAATCATACTCTTATTATCTGAGGTGGCAGGCCATAGCTGATGCAGCACTCGCTCTGTGGGTCTACTCTCACCCCTCCTTCTCGGGAGCATCATTACTCTGCATCCTTCCTCTGTCAGACCTCGGCTGCTTACAGCTTGGGGGATTCCTGTTCCACAGCAACCCCAAGGCTGTGCCATTTATGAGAAACACAGAAAGTCCAGAAAGAGCAACCCATCTGGTGGTACAGTATTTCTGGACCAGAGTCTCAAAGTGAATGGAGGAGGAGGGCAAGGAAGATTGGGAATATTTAGGCCTACAGCCATGCTCCTATGTGTGTGAGATGAAGAAATGTTGCTGCACCTTCCTTAATTCTCTGCTTGCCGAATGTCTGTGCTGGAGCCAGAGGACAAGGTAGGGTCCTTGCAACTCTGATGGCCTTTAGTCCACCCCAGGTCAGCAGGAAAACCTGCAACATGCTGGCTCGGCCACTTCAAACAGCTTCATCTCATGTTATAGAATGAGTACATTGAACAATATAACACGATAAGGGCTTTTCTCAAGGCAATGGAGATGCTTTCCATGCAGTGGGGAAAGCACGATGAGCAGTGCAAGGAAGCTGCCTACCTGTCCGCAGTGCTTGGTGGAAGCCAAGGTGAGGCATTTAATAGTCTAAGGGGTTAAGAGGCTGCAAATTATCTGCATCCAGACAGATGAGCTCTGCAAGCCAGCACTGCTAATGCTGCCAACGGCAGGTGCATGAACCCAATCAGAGAGTTTGTGCACTTCATTTGCTCATGAGCAGTGATGGAAGAAAGGCCGGGAGCCAGCAGACTGAAGAGTTCCCATTTGCCGTCAGTGCCTAACACTGCACTGTCTGCCTGCGACTGCTCTAAGCCTATGTGGCGGCTGTAGTGGCCGGTAGAACAAATCGTATTTGTACAATTTTGGATTGGGAAATTGTTTAAGAGCAAATAAATCCAACACACAGTGGGATTTCATACTGTGGTGTTTTTCCATAGTCGATTACATTTTGCTTGGTGAAATTTGAGCTGAGAAATGCTTAGCATCAACTTCATTTATCACTGAATAAGCAGACAAAAGCTAAAAGTAGCCAACCATCACAAGTTAAAAATTACTATGACATGCAAAATATTACCTATGACATGCAAGTTACTTGGTGGGAAATGTTTCCTCTGAGTCCTTTGTGACATGTAAAACTAGCAGATGAGCAAGAGGCAATGCCAAATGAAGCATGGGGACCCATGGGAGAGACCCCCAGCCAGAGCAAAGGACAATTTACAGGGAGTTTCTCCCAGCTGTCAGGGCACAACAGCAGAAAGCAGGAAGGTGCTTGTTAGAAAACCCCAGCACAACATCAAATGCTCTCCCTCATATGTTACATCGCCCACTTGCCTATCCATCCATCACTCTGTCTCCAGACACCTTCCATGTAAAATTGCTTTGTCAACGATCTGCAATTCCAATGTTCACCCCTCAGTGACAAGCCATTGGCAGCGACGACCTAAACGGTGAGCAGGAGGGATGGACAGGTGTATTACAGAAGCAGATGATTTTGGAGGAGCAAAAAAACCCTTATGGGTTCACCATGGAATTCAGAAGCATTTTGGAAAGGTATGTTGAAATGGGACTGGTAAGGCTATGGATATGGAAACTCTTTAGCAGGGACTGTTGTTATATGATTGAGGGGTAATGGTTTGAAGCAGAAGGAAGCAGATTCAGACTGGACATAAGGAAAAAGTTTTTTACAGTGAGGGTGGTGGAACACTGGAACAGGTTGCCCAGAGAGGTGGTGGATGCCCCATCCCTGGAAACATTCAAGGCCAGGTTGGAGGGGGCTCTGAGCAACCTACTCCAGTTGGAGATGTCCCTGCTCCTTGCAGGGGGGTTGGACTAGATGACCTTTAAAGGTTCCTTCCAACCCAAGCAATTCTATGATTCTGTCTTCATATTATAGCCAGCCACTTCTCCAGAGCCTGCTGTAGGCAGACAGCCAGCAGTCCTGAAACAAGTTAGGTGAAAGATAGTTGAGTCATCTCTACTCCACAGTGTGGTTGATAGAGTTGTGGATATAAACATTGAAGTCAGAGATGCTGTTTCTGTCAGCCTTTCTGTGACACATAAGAGGAAAGGATTTCAAGGACATAGAGGACAATACAATTGAAAGTAACATTATATTTGAGAGCTCGCTGCAGCTAGAATAAAACAGAGAGAGCTGTTTGCTGTCGTTCCTCATTAAAATGCAAAGCAACATCTTTGTGCACTCTGTAAACATAACTATTTCTTCTTTTCTGCCTGTGAGCTTCGAACAAATATAAAACTTGGGTATATTAGTTTCCAGAGGAGATACAGTCTAAAAAAAAAAAACCACCACATTAAAAATAAGTCTTCACTATGTGTCTCTCATGATGCATATATATGTAATGGGAGCTGGGATGTAAAAAAAATGGGAGAATTCAGTTCAAGCATTTATCGTGCCCATTTCGGAAAATACCATGGCTTAGAGATTGCCTGAGTATTCTGTCAAAGACCTCTAACAGGGCTCTCCACCATATTTACTTACCACCTAAACCACTTGGAGACATGCAATAGCAGAGTCTGCAGTGACTCCTGCTGCTGCTGTTTCTCTTTCCTGGAAAGCTTGTTGCTCTTCTGGTAAAAAAAAATCCAGCAGAAATGGTTCCTCCAGATAGATTGCTCATCACTCTTCTGCTCTGCTTTCAGTAAATCTAACCTGTAGTTTGCAGTGGGCTGTGTGAAACTAGGACTGACAGAAAGTGCTATTCAGGCACTGCTCTGGAGCTAGCATCCCTGGGAGACCCTTTGGAGTCACCGACCTTCTCCTGCTCCACCTGCACAAGACCACAAGGGAGGTCACCCTGTTCCCAAGGTTAAGGGAAGCTTGCACTTCAAGCTGGAGTGCACAATACCACAAAACTTCCTGTGAAATCTCCATATCTGGCTTCAAAATCCAGATGCTGCTCTGAAGGACACCTCTGTCACTGATGGTTTGGTGCCACACTTATTTTGTTGTGCCAAACTAATGATGCACCATGCAGGGGCAAGAGGGTCTTAATTTCCTTAGTCCTGCACCTCATCTCACTCTCTGCTTTGAGTCCTGTACTGGTATGCTATGATGAACTTGATTATATTTTCCTTCCAGTTTGTATCAGTTTAAATGAGAATGGCTGCTGTAAACTCTGAGAGCCATGGGCATTCCCACTGATTTTAGTAACACAGCTGAAAGACTGAGCCCACTTTTGAAAATGTAGTGTCACCTTCTACTTTCAGCTTCAGCGACACCATTTAGGAATAGAGGATAACATGCATCCAACTAAGCGGAATTGAGATAGAGCAAAAATGAGAAATTAATGCAACACATATGGCTTTATTTTCCCTGCAAATCATGTTCAGTTTAGGCCATAATGATTATTCTAAAAGCACATTTAAATCTAATTTGATTCTATATAACAGAACAGATGGGGGAAATCCACTGAGCTGTACTTTTCCTGCATAAATAAGAATGATTGCATTCGTATTCTGATTCTTTTTTTTTCTTTTTCTTCCTCCTTCCATCTTCAGCTATTCGATTTTTACACTTAAAATAAAATAAATTTACAAATAGTTTATGTACTGAATTTGTGTGGTCTTATCTGGGGGAGAGGGGTGAGTTCTCAAAATAGCACATAGCCATTGCTGTGCTAAAACAACTTTGTCCTTCTGCTCTTCCCCCTTCCTCCCCTTGTCCTATATTCCCACACAAAAACCATTGTTACTATAGGGCCTACATTGTTTTGAGTTCTGCTTGTGAAGAACACACCGAGAAGTGGAGAGAGAGGGGGATTACGTGTATTCCCACAGCTGTGCTGGCACAAATGGAGATGCTGGTGCATCAACATGAGAGCTATCAAAACAAAGACAAACAAGGCTGTATTGTTTTGGTTTCATTGAGGGAAACAAGAGAGAATATTTTCTTTTCCATTCTTGAAAAAGGATAAAAATAGTACGATTGGCCTTGTGTTATTTCCAGTTTGAGAAATCAGCATCTTAAGGAATTTCTAGGAAAAGAAAAATCTCGCCTGGAAAAATTAACACCAGGTCAAATGCCCTGAGGCTTCCTATTGCTTTTCTTTTGGTTTGCCAGGCTTGCTTCCCAGGCCAGTAGCTTCCAGCCAAAGCAGAGTCTAACAGCAATTGCCTTTGCTGGGTCAGTCGGAGCCAAGGCTGGGTTGCCAGCCCGGCACAGCAACCACTCTGAGCCAGCAGCCCACTCTGACTCTTTCCAGCAAACAATTTTATAGCCCTGGAAACACTCTGGGCTGGCAAATGAGATTATTTTTATGGGCCACTGCCTCATTGCAGCACTTTGCTCCATCCACTTTAGCATAATGTGCCTTTTTATGCACTGTTTTACCACCCTGTTATCTCAGCTCTTTACAAAAGCATCATGCCATAACACAGTTTCCTAACATGCAGGCAATATTCCTTGAGAGCACCCTGTGTTAGCCTCGGCATTGCTTGCCCGAGCTGGGCAGGCCAAAGACCGTCATTGCCCAAGGAGGGGGACTGTTCGCGGCCTTCTGCAAGGGCTTTGCCTCCCCCACACGCATTTGCACCCCTGCCCAGTAAATATTAGTGCTACACCTTTGGCCTGCTCTCTCACAAGCCTTCCACCACCTCTGGTGGTCCCTTCATGTTCTCCTTGCACCCAGGGGCAAAATGGAGCCTTATTCTGGGGGGCTAGGGTTGGACTGGAAATGTGCACAAGGCAAACGTGAGAATGAGGATAGCTGGATTTGGTACAGCTGGCACTGCTGTTGTGGCCTGTAGGGCTTAGGGAGCCAAATAAGAGTTTATTCTTGTCTTCAGAAAGAGGAATCTGAAACCTAAAAGATCCTTGCTTAGTTTGCCTCTCTTCTTTATAGAGACCATAAGGTCTTGAAAGCATGATCAGTTTCATATGGCTGAAAACTGCCTAGCTCATCAGGGTTCCCACCTTTGGCACAATAGCGGACTATATAAACCCCATATATATATATATACATATATATATGTATGTGACATATATAACTAGCTCAGTCACAATTATATGCTTTGAAAGTTTGATTCAGTTAGCTTTAGACTCCTTTGAAAGTTCATCACTGAGAACAAACAGGAACTCACAGGAGAGGACAATCGCTTTCTGGAAGAGAGGGTCTACCTTTGCAGAGTTCGGAAGGTGTAAAGGCACATCCTTCTGGCACTCTCACTCCTGCTCTGGCCCTAGGTCAATAATTTGGTACAGCAAGAACCCACACTGGTTGGTATTTCATTAACCATGCCTCCAAAGCTATGCCATGACAAGCCCTGCTGATAAAATCTTAGGTATGGCTGGTAACTCTTTACAAAACCCCATGAGCAAATTAGTAGTCCAGAAGTCCTTTTTTAGGAGCCCAGGAGTTCTTCTTTCCAGAAGCCCATGCATTAATCTCAAAGAGTAAACTCTTCAGAGGTATAAAGGTAAAAGACAATGTCAGATGCTTTTTTGAACTAGAAGGATTAATACCATTGAAACCAATCAAAATTCCATGGGGTTCATTGATGTTCTAGCCATGGACCAGAGGTCAGGAGATGAGAGCTCTCTTCTCTACGCTAATTGATCATTTGTTACAATAAGCCTTCTAAGCATTCAGAGGGCTTTCTGCATTTTTTACTTGATATTTTCAGACCTGTCCAGCTGGCTTTTTCTTCCATCTGCTTCCTCATCATGCCTTGATCTCAGTTCCAATCTACTTTTCTTTCTTATCCCTCTTAACCCCCTTTTTCTACCCTTTCCCTCTTCTTCTCATAATTAACCACCTCCACCTGCTCTCCCCATCCTAAATTCATGAACAGCATGACCTGGCCTGTTATTGGGTCCCTTTGGGCTGCCTCCCTCACTGCCTTGCCATCGCTAGGCATATCTTGCTGCCTAGCTTCACAGAGGACCACAAGATGGTGACTTCTATGCAGATGAAAACATTCATAAGCTGCAGGCTTCAGCCAATTATAAAAAGTGGTAAATATATCCTGGGTACAAATGGGCTTCAAAAATGATCTGACAGGAAAAAAACAAGTTGGTCATCCTAGCCACCAACTCTTCTGGTCTGAGGAAAGAAAAAAAATTGACTCTGTCATGGCAAAGACCACTGTGCACCATGGGGGAACTGACATCACCAGGACAGGTCAGTGAGAAGTAAATGCCATAAAGCATTTCATTCTGGCATAATGCTGGTTGTAGATCAGTTTTATATATGTATTTAAAAGTCTCCTTTCTTCTTCTGCCTTGGGAGCTGTGCATTGCACATGTTTTTCATAAAAGAAATGTAAGTAAAGTAAAATAAATAATGTCTTTTCTTTTTTCTGTTAATTTCCATTAGTGTTTTTCCTTTATGGTTCCTGGCCTGAAAGGTACTCATTACAAACTTTTGTGGCTCTGGCCCTTTCTTCAGCTCCACAGTGATGTGGCAGAGGATCACTCTGGAGCTGCTTACCTCGACACACGGGTAGCACCAGACAATCTACTAGCAGCCTTCACAGCCAGAGGGAGTCCTGATACATGTCTTTACCTGTCCCACTCCTTCCTTTGGATGATTACATAGGAAAACAGCACCGTGTTTTGCTCTAATTCACTCCTGATTTGGGTAGCTGAGGGGAGAAGGTGTACAGGAGGTCCCCAGGGCTAAGAGAACAACTCTGTCTGTGGAAGTCATATTTTCAAGCCATCAGAAACAAAAGGCCAAACACTGGACACTTTGCCCTGTGTAGCCTGCCCACACTGCACATGCAGCAGTCCCTGGGCTGTAGGTTTGCAGGTGTTTACAGCTGGGGGTGTGTTTAATTGCTCACTTCCAGAAGCAAGCCACCATTTCCGTTCAGTTGCAGATGGACTGTCAAATTAAGGGACTTGTCCGTGCCCTGTTGGCATGCACCAAACTAACTTTGCCATCCCCAGAACCCCATTTTGATCCTGCATCCTGGAAAAGGATGTGGGTACTTGCACCCTCCCTGGGGCAAACGTAGTCCAGTAGAGGAGAGGGGGCTTTACACTTTTATTCCTGCCAGCCATGGCTGGTGGGAGGTACATCTGAGAGCTAAGCAGAAGGCTGTGAAGAGGCTAATACTCAAAACATGTATAGCCAAAGGCTAGAAAGGCTAAAATTCATTACCACTTGGGAAAGGATGTGGGGCTTTGGGAGCTGTTGATTTTTTTTTTTTCCTTTTCTCTTTTGAAAAAAAGTAAAGATTGCGAACAGTAAGGGAAGTACTGAGATAAATTCAGTATTCAAATTCTTACATTTGTGAGCTTTTTATGCAGAACTTGAAATATTCAATGCATTTACAAGTGGAAGGACTCAAATCCAAAAAAGAGATGTAAATGTATCTGTCTTGAGTACCAAGGGGATTGTCCTGTGATTTGCTGTCCCTTGTGTATTCCATTTGCACCATTCATATTTGTTCATGAACTTCCTTTAGCTATCAGAAATGATGATTTCTGAAAATTGCTTGGAATCCAAGACTCTCGTTTCCTGTCAAACATCTGCACAGAGCTTTGTTCAGCTTCAAAGCTTAAGTCAACTGTGTTTAATATCTGAATTTGTCTCTGAAGCAGCAGCAACAGCAACTGACAGTAATAAAACCCTACAGGAAATAAACTTGGAGTAGAGCATATGTGAGCCAGGTCTTGGTTAGATCTAGCTTAAAAGCCAGGATAAAAGGCAAAGCCAAGATGACTTTGCATCAGCAGGTTAAAGCATGGTTGCCAATTGTTTGTTGGAATTAAAGGATCTTACAGAGCTGTTCTAGTCATCCCTCTCACACAGAGACTGCTAGGCACTAAGTCAGCCAAGGGTCTTATATTTCTAGCTATTTTGGTGCATTCTGAAATTGTTTCTATTCTTAATACTCTATAGTCATTAAATTACAGCCAGCTGTGTCCTGTCACTGACATTTTTTGAAAACTGTTTTAAAAATGTAGTGCTTGGGAGTTCATAGATGTTTTGTTATCCGAGAGCTGAATGACAAAACAGTGTATAACAGAGCAGAGCAGAGCGCAACCCATGAGCTTCTCCTGCAGTATTTCACAGTTCATATGAAATGCAGTCAAAACATAGAAGGGACTGGACACTGAGGAAAACTGATTATGAAAGGAGTTTAAGGCATAGAGGAAATTAAAGCACAAACTGGCTTTGCTTAAATGAACAGGAGTGATATTTTGACATGTCATTTAACATTTCCTATATGGCTTCAATTACAGTTGATTTGAAACCTTTCAAAACATCTTCCTTGTGTGCAAAATGACCCTTTACAACAAACGAGAGAAAAAAAAAAAATCCATAAACCATATGACTGCTAAAGCCATTTTAATTAAACAATTGAACTGGCCTGTGTGTCTCCCAGGTGGGGAAGCCTGGGATGCTGCTTTTAAACAGCAGCTGCTGGCAGAGGCATGTTTGCTGCAGGGGAAGGAGAAGAGGTGAGATAAAATCCCCTCTCAAACCTGTCCTTGGGCTTCAGGGGGGCTCGCTCGGTTCTGGCCACATGACTCTCCTTCCTGGTGTACGGTTGACCACAAGAAGGTAAAGATTTTTTTTTTTTAATTTTTATTTCTAAATGTCTGATACTGAGGCTGTCAAAGTGCTTGTGCACAGAGCTAGGGCTGCTGTGTGGGAACATGATTTTTCCAGCAGTTGGGAGCTCTGCGCTTTTGGAAGGTGTGTCTCAGATAGGGTATGGCACATTTGGCAGTCAAAAACAGCCTGCTGCCTTTGAAAATCAGGAGCCTGAATATGTGAAGGTAAGGTCCTGAAGTCTGACTACTTCCTCTTTTCTTCTAGACTGAGTTTCCACTCAAAGTTCAGCTGGCAGAGCTGTGTTATTCTCTCTGTGTCACTGCACTGTTCCCTTGGGAGGCAGAAGCTGTGGCAGGAGCTGTGCACAACCCAGACACTGGCTGGCACTTATCAGAAATAGCTAGTGAGCAAAAAAAAAAAAAAAAAAAAAAAAACCAAAAGAAGAGGGGAGGGGATTGGGAATTAAACAATAACCTCATGAGAAGTCAGGATGCTTCTGTAAATCAGTACTGAAAGAAACAAGAATTTTGTACAAAAAATTATTTGCAACAAGTAGCCTGACCTGTTTGCCAGGTGTCCTTCATCTGCTTCACAGGGGAACTGTGATCCCTAATCAGCCCTTGAAAAGCACCCAGCTTTGCTGGGGAAAGGCAGTCCCCAAAGGGCAGGGGAACGTGAAGAGAGGCGCTTTGCTGTAGGCTTGCCACGCTCCGTCAGTACTGTTCAAGGGAGCTGTGGGCTGAGATTTCAAAGGTCCTCCTTCCACTGCTGTGAGCTTGAAGTCAGGGTTTTCTATTCCAGGAACAAAGGCGGAGCTAAATCCACCCAGGCCAGAAGCCCTAAGGGGAGGGGGTGTCTTTCTACCACTTTGCAAAGCAAATTGATTTTTGAAATGTATGGTGTAAAGTGTTCAGAGGACTGCTGCTATTTTGCCATAGAAATACTGCTCCTACTTTGCTCCTGACAGAAGTGAATGCTTACCTCTGTATGTGTGGCAGGGTCAGGTCCATGCACTCGGGCATCTTCCACAGCATTGATTTCTGCAGTGCTCATCTGGCTCCAAGGACAGCTGACTCAATCACCCAGCACTGCTGAATAACACCTGGCAAGCAGCACTTTGGTCTCCTCCTCTTTTTTTTTGGAGTTAGCTTGTGAAAGGAGACTACCTGATAACCCCTGAAGAGCAGGGAATGCTTCAAATCCCAGTGGGATAGCAAGCAACAGAGCTAATTTCTTCTTTTACAAATGGTCTAATTGTCAAGCAACTGTTGCTGCCAAGCACCTTGACAAATAGACTGGGGCTGGAAAAAAGAAAGACATTGACTAAGATCTCCCGTATTCCTTATTTTCAGTGGGAAATAACCAAATGATCATGCTCCCTCAGAAAACAGAAGCTAAGGGAGGAAAAGCAGTGGTTTGTTGGGGTTTTCTTAAGATTTTTCAACACTTTTAAATGTGGATGGGATTTCAATCAAGATTATGACATTTTCTTCAAGGATAGTAATAGCCCATGTTACAAACACACACTTCTAGGAGGAAGAAAAATCACAGGATCTTCAAGCACACTGAATTGTAAAAGGGGAAAAAAAGTAAACTTATACACTTCTAACCATGAGGCATCAGTTCACATAAATTCTGAGTGGGTGAAACAGCAGCTATAAAACAACTATATCGGGTGATAAATCAGCTTTGCCATGATCAAGTCCCCTCCGGTGTCAGAGGCTTCCCTCATGTGGATATTAGCCCGGTTTTGTTCTTCTGTGAGTCATGACTCCTCGCTCCTCCACACGCGCTGCAGCAGCAGGAGAAGCGCGTTCCCTGGCCAAGTGCAAGGTGGGCTCCGTGCCAGCAGCAAGCGTAGCTCCTCGGCCGGGCTGCAGCCAGAGGACTTCTGCCAGAGGTGGTTTTACCAGCAAGTGGGTCTCAGCTGACCAGCCTTCATTGCAGGCACAGCCCAAGCTCCCTTGCTTAGGATGACCCCAGCATGCCAGTGTGGGACTGGTCCCAGAGCATCCCTAATGGGGCTTCAGTCAGACTTGCTCTAAATTGTTTAACTGACGGAGCCACTGCCACTTCCCTTGAGGCATTACAAGCCCTTTGCAAGACATGTTTCTGAACAGCATCCTTTCTGATGGGGATGGAACTGCTTTCCTCTGCAGTAAAATATTCAGGGTTGCAGAGAATGTGGGCTGCTTTTTTAATTTATTTTTCTTTTGAATGAATGGGCTGCAGGATTTGCACTATACATTGTATTGAGTCGTGTTTGGATGCAAAAGGATCGGTTTCTGCTTAGGAACAGGGAAATAAGAGAGCAAGTGTCTGAAATCCCATCAGCCTCTGAGAGCACGTTGTCAGCAGTTACCAGGCGTCGTGTGTCCGGGTTGAGTATGGCCTGTTTAGGTGGGAACAGTGGCTTGGGAGTAAAATTGTGGAGGCACAGCCTCAGTCCAGTTGTCATGTGGAGGTCAGGCTCATTTGCTGGGCATGAGCCCTGTGCCTGCTCCCCATCCTGTGCCCTGATGACCTCCTGGGGTTGCTGTGCCCCAGGAGGGTTACAGCTCTGTGCTTTGTGTTCGACACCAGGCCTTTGTGCTCTCCTTAGCTCCCTTATCTTGCTAAAGCTGCAGCAGCACAGAGTAGTACTTGGAAGAAAGTAGCAGCAAACAAGACTGAAACTTCAGTCACATATTGACTTGGAGGGTCAAGATACAAGACAATAAAACCCACATAAGGCTATTCTTGCTGACAGAGACTTAAATTTAGCTTGAATATACTAGTATAAGGACTAGAGATGGGCAGAACTACTTGATGTTCTTCCCCCACATCCACTGACTTCCCAGGACCTACTCCTGCCCTTCCTGGTCCCACAGGAGGAGGAGACAGGCTGCAAGGGACCTGGTCATGGGAGGATGGAGGTGGGAGGTGGTGCAGCTAGGGCTGTGGCGCACAGTGCAGAGTTATGCATGGAAGGGAGGAAAGGGGCACGAGATTAGTATCTAAGATACCATGGCAGCACTTGGTGCTTTGGATCTTATCTGGAATTGGAGGCATCTCCATATCATGGGATTAGTGTGGTAGCAGTGCATCACCCATCACTGATATGCATGCAGTGTACTCCAGTCCAGTGGACTGAGACACACTGACTTGTGCAGCAGCCTTCTGTTGGTGCTGCTCACCTGTTGGCACAGTCCTTGTGAGTAACTGAGCTCAGTTAGACTCAGGGAGAGACAACAACAAGCAAAGGACACTGAAAGCAAAGGCAGGACTCCATCCTTTGAAGACTTTTCGGCTGCAAAAGCTTTCTGGCAATATTTTGAGGAACTACAGCTAGAGCTGAGATTTCAAGCAACAACTAAGTCCATGACCAGAGTAACATCAAAAGAATTAAAAGTATTCCTCCTGGGGATACTTTTTACAAATCCAGGATAATCCAGAGTAGGAGGCAGGATGCAGGACAGTGCATGGATGAATGGGTCTGAGCTAGTGATGGCAGCTCCTGTGTCCCTACAAGAAAGAATAGTGTAATTGAGAGACAGAGGAAACTGAGCAGTAAGGACAGCCAGCAAAGACCTCTGGAATTTATTACTGCTTAGTTTACTGCAAAAAAAAAAATTGCCATCTTGCACAAATGCAAATAGAAGGCAGGCAGTTCAACATAAGCTATGGAAAGAATGGAAAGCAGGCAGGGTATTAAATAAGAGACAAGAAATGTTGATAATTTATTATTATGGCTTTAAGGGAAATTACGACTTTTCTGAAGTGATTTTAATGAGCAAGTTAGGAGAGGAAAGTAATTCTGGAAACACTACTCAGAGATTTGTATTGGGAATCACTGAAATGTACCTGTCAAAACAGCCTGGGGCTGCTAAGGAAGTTTGAGTGGGTATCAACAAAATATTTGGAGAGGAAGAGCTAACCTGAAAGTGCTGACCCACTTCCAGCACCCATTGGGACCAGGCAGTTGGATCACCTGGGGCTGATCTGCTTTGCCCTGTGCACCAGTTATGTCCACCACGTAAAACAAGATCCGCTATGGTGTGGAGAGTGCAGGTCACATCACTGGACACTTGTTCAGGCTTTACTCACAGCCTGCCTGCATTTACTGGTACAGAGAGGGAGCTGAAGCACTGTGTCATCTGCCCATATCTTCACAATAGGGAACCTAAAGCAGCTATAGGAACTTCTAAGATGCATCTTTCCAGCCTGCTTCCTCCTTTGGTATGCCTCACTCCCATGTCTCACTGCATGGGGTGGATTTCCAGCACCAGAGAGGTTCAGAACAGAAGAGTAAACTGCTTTTCTGATGGTTTCATATGTTGCCCACAGCCTGTGCAAAACCAAAGACATCTAGAGAATTGCATTTTTGCTGCACCTTTCTTTTCAGCTATCCCATCTGCAGCCCCTTTACTGGGCAGAAGATCCGAGCATCTTGGACAACAGCCTGCTTGATCATTCATTTGTGGATCCTCTGTACTGAGCAGGAAGGACTGCTCACTTTCTCCAAGGAGCACTTCAGGACATCATACAGACAGTGTTTGTTGCTTCTCAGGATATGTTGACCTTTTAAAGAAAAGGAATTCAGAATGCAGCTGGGTTGTAAGAATTACTCTGTTTCTCTTTGCCACTTCTGTTTGCTAACAATGGGTTGCCAGTTTTTAGATAAACAATATTTTTTTCAAAAAATTAGCAAACAAGGGTACATATGATTTGTTGCAATGCATGAATTGCAGCATCCCATACAAGTGGGATGCTGATAATCCTGGGACCAGAGGCAGATATGGGATGAATTGTAGTTAGGGCTGCTAATAGCTGAGATGTGAACCTAGACCCATTCCCCTACAAACAGGCAAATTATAAGATCTGTGATAACCAGTAACTTGGTGATTCATGGTTAAAACAAAAGGATGTGCTGTTGCAAGGACAGATTTGACTCATGGTGATCCCAATAGGCAGAGGGTTCCTGGAGGAAGATGTCCTGTTCTCCCAGGGCTCTTTCACTCTGGAGGAGACCGCATGCGAGGCAGAAGGTGGTCTTCTACTTGCTACTGATGTTTTATTGAAGGTAGTAGTTATTTTGCACCAGAACAGCAAATCCTGTTGACAACTTTTCCCCTCACTAAAAAGCCATGCCAATTCACGGGCTGTTTTGGGACAGGCTCCACCAGCTGCATTTGGGGTCTTTTGTGAGACCTGGAGCTCTCCAGTCTTGCCTTTCGGCTGCAGTGTACGAAGTTGAGCCAGCAAAGCTGTTCTGCTCAGGGACTGCTTCCTTCCAGGCTGAACCCATGGGGGCTGGAGGATGTGCTTTCAGAGGAGCTCCCACCGAGCACAGCCGAGCAGAGCAGCCCCTCTCAACCGTCTGCAGCAGGATAAACACATGGGCTAAGTTTCCCTTTCCTAAGGGCTGTGTGCTTTATAGGTGTCTGGAGGGCAGGCACTCATACTGACAGCCTGGCACTCAAATTGCAAACAGGCGAGCCTCAAAGGTCACCAAGTTGGTTATAGGAAGTGAACCAGAATAAACAGCCTCTTTATCCAGCCTTTATTTTTCAGCAGACTCACAGAAAGCTCCGGCTTCGCTCACCAAGGGAAGTTGCCTGCCGTGAGACGCCTGGGGATTTATCAGGCTGTGGCTCAGCTAACTGACACGCTCTGTCTCCTCTCCCACATCTGCTTCCTCTTCCACCTCATGCTTGGCACCTTCTCCTTCTGGCGGGCGTGCGCAGAGGCTCTGCCAGAGCCAGGTCGCTGCTCTCTGGGCTCAGGTAAAGACTACACTGGCGATGTTATCCTATATTGGATTTTTCCAGCATTTTCCTCCTGGGAAATTAACCTGTTAAGGTGGCTTGCACTTCCATGAGCTACTGGGAAGCCCCTGCCTGGCTCGCTGTGTACAGCACATCTCTGACTTCAGCTGGGTTTTTTCAGCAAAAGCTGGGCGTGCTGTGGTTCAGGGGTTTGCAGAGGGGAGCGGGCTGTTATGTTTTTTTCACCCTTGCTCTGCGGCCAAGGTAAGCATGGCGCTGCTTGCCCCAGCCCTAAGAGCACAGTGATGTGCCTCGCACTGGGCCATCTGAACAGGAAAAGAAACAGGCTCTTTTCTCACTTCCCACTCACTAAAACAAAGGCTTGTTCACAAGGTCTCATGCTTTTTCCCAGACTCAGTTTCTCCATGGACAACTGCCACAGACCACCACGTACCGATAGCATCAAAGTTTTCCTTGGAAACCCTCCAAGGGATTAATCTCAGTGCACCACACAGCTGTTATTCATACACGGTTTGGGAACTACTGATCTGCCTGAATCCAACTAGACTTTCTTCTTTGTGCCATTGATCTTGCACTTTTCTCAACTACCAGACTGCTGTTAGGGTTTCTTATGCCCCATTCCTGGAAACATTCAAAGCCAGGTTGGACGGGGCTCTGAGCAAACTAACCTAATTGGAGATGTCCCTGCTCTTTGCAAGGGGAGTGGACTAGACGACCTTTAAAGGTCCCTTCCAACCCAAACCATTCTATGATTCTATCTCTCTAGCAGTTGTATTTTATTCTTTGGGCTTCATCTGTGCATGATTTGGTATGCCCGCACCCACACACACATATGCACCCCTTGGAGCAACGCTGGCCCCATCCTCCAAGATTAAGCTTACTTATTCTCTTGTTTTCAAAAAGTACTTAACAGTTGCATGTACCTAAGCAAGAAGGGAACACTTAGAGAGGTGAGAGCCCAATACACATTTTCAAGACTTGCTGCAGGTGTGATCATCCAAACCCAGAAAGATGGGACAGAAACAGTGGCTAAACACAGTGCCTGACAAATAGACTTTGAGATGTCTGTGTTATCAAGTTGCAACAAACCTCTCCATGATGGTTCCTAACCTGGAACTTTCTCCCAGCTTTCTCTTTCTCTTTTACAGGTCTTAAAATTACGTGAGTATGGAATGGCTGGCTGGGTAAGCTTCTTTGCATGCTTTTCTGCTGAGGTTATTTGAAACCTCCCTGAAGAACTAACCATGATGTTGTGGGACCCATAATGGCAATTTAGCCTTTTCAGCATCCCATTATAAAGTTTTGGGGTTTTTTTGTTTGGTGTTTGTTTTTTTTTTTTTTTGGCTCTATCCCCAAGCTACCAGCCTGTGATTTCACCCCTTTCTGCATGTAATTCACAGGGCAGCATCTGCTGGGAAAAAAAAAAAAAAGAGGGAAGCTTTCCGAACTGGCCTCAGGCTGTGAAGCAGGAAGATTCATTGTCCAGCTCAGGCACAACCTGTGCTTTCTCATGCTCAAGCTGTAACACAAATTCCTGCATTATTTCTGTCCCTGCATGATTTTATCCTAATGGGCTTGCTATCAGGAGAATCCACTTGTCTTGCAATATCTCTATTTGACATTTTGGATGTCTACTTTTGAGGATAAGCATAAGGTCTGAGAAATGGTTTGGTGGGCCTGTATTTGGCCAAAAGGTGCCAAAGCTGCAGGCTGGGGAGACCTTTGCCTGTTCACAGGCTGCTGGAGGGGACAGACAGTGGTGACAGCATAGCGCTGGGGGGTCATGCTGGGGCACTGCCACCCCGACAGGTCTGCAGGGCAATTCCACAGAGCTATTTCTTAGGAAATTGTTGAAATCCTGTTTCCCTACGTGGAGAGGGAAAACAGCCTGAAAGTGGTGCTCCTTCCAAACTTTTGGGGTTGTTCGTACCAAGCTTCACTGCTGCTTGGCTTACACTGCATTAAAAATAACTATATTTTCATGATGTTTAATGCCTCATTGACAATATGCTAAAACAAGTCTGATTGCAGTTAAGATCACAGCATAAATGACTCAGAAAAGCTGCTCATTAGGAAAGAGTTATTCTGCTGTGGACAGCTTGTATAGCAAGATGTCTTTTCAAACAGTAGCGCTGGCAGGAGGAACTCAAAAGCAGTATCTTGTGGGGAATAGGTGCCCTTCAGTGCTGTCCTGGATTGGAGCTTACAGGAGAATGTATTTACATTCATACAGTCTGAATAAGTCATAATTCAAAAGTGTGCCCTGGGATGTGACTGTCACTACCATTGTTCCCGTTTCTCAAAGTATTTGTTGGCAAAATGCAGTGTGAGTGTCTGACTCGGGCTATGTGAGCTGCCGCCTACCCTCTGCCACTGCCTCATTGCCTGGCCTTGGGCAAGTCCTGCAATTACATTGGGACCTTGTTTCCCAGCCCTGAAACTCCTATAATAAACGTCCCCTCACTCACGTGAGGTTTTCTGTGACACTTAAAGCCAGCCACTGATTCTGCCTTTTTCCTTCATGCCTTCCCCAGCAAGAAGCCGCATTAATTTCAGTGAATTTGCTCATTGTAATCCGGGCTTCTCTGGATAAGGGCATCAGTGAGGTCTGCGGTGACCAGCCAGGACTTGGAGATGTGTGGGGAAAGAAATTGTGTCATTACAAACAACTAATTACATTATGATTAAGTTCATTACTGTTTCCTGCTGAAAGGATTAGTATTCAGAGCCTGTGTTCTCACAAGAAATCAACGGGATACAGGGTTTATATTCATTTCTCTGAGAGCTCAGTAGATCCTTAGCAAAGACAGTGAACGGCTTAAAATGTTATTTAAAAAGTAGTTACTGTGCCTGTATAGGAACACATGTGAAGTACAGCATGAAATTTGGGGAAAATGTATCTTTTTGAACAGCAAGGTTTTTTTCTCTTAAGTTAAGCAATAAAAGCTTACAGCTGTGTGTTTTTCCTGATAGGTAATTTTAGAATGGCTTAAATATACTTGCACCTTGCCTCTGTGTGAACTGCTCTTCATTACCTCTTTAGACTGCAGTGAGCATCTTTCCCAATTATATTCTTGCTTTCTCTTGCTCTCCTTTCCCTCCCTCCTTTGACCCTTGTTGAAATAAACCATTCTAGACAACATCATAGTCTGCACAGATTTTGACATTTTATTAACACACAGATAACATGCAGACTAACATTCTGGTTATTCATCAAAGATGTTTCCAGTATTGAACAGTCATTACTATTTCAGCTGCCCTGCAATGGGAACACCACGTTCTCAGATCAACAGAAGGAAAGCTGCCTAATTTCTCTCTAGCGCTTGTACATGCCATTACGTATTTCTTGCCCTTCCTACTGCAGTTGAATAACTCTAAGTATGCCCCATACCTCCGTGACTGGCAAGGTACGCTGCTGAGCTGAGTTGGTAGTGCTCCAGTGATGAAAAACTCCAGGACTGTAGCAAATTATTGCTAAATTAAGGTGACCAAAAGCTGGACTTTTGGAGGTACAGAATCAGTAGCAGGTACAACAAGGGAGTTTCTCACTATGGTAAAGCACTACTTGCTACTTTGATGCGTTACGCAATTTTGCCATTTTCTTCTAACGCGGTCAGTGCTAAGGGGAAGATGCTGGATACAGGAACGGTATAATCTGTTATAAGATCTCACATTTTCTGAAATAACCCTCTTGTGCTTCAGCTCCCCTATGCTATTTTTTTTTTTTTGTAATATGCCCACAAATTGACAAACAGTACACATTCAATAAACTAGCAAGACTGGAGGAAACCGTGTTAGATGTCTTTATTGATGTGCTGCTGTTTTGCAGTTGAGTCCCCTGGAAAGAAAGTAAACAGAGACAAAATACAATCTGCTTTATTTTCGTCCTTTTTCAGACAGCTACATTTTTCTAGGGTTAGGGTTTCCCAGATCCTCCCGAACCACCCTGGAGATTGTAGCTGGCATAATATGAAACTTGGACAAGCTGCTGATACAGTCATTTGTAACAGTACTCCTTAAGCCGGGATACAGGCAAATAACCTTTGTTATCTGTGGATTATTAGTGCTCAGATATAAAGCAGCCCCTAAAACCACCACAGACCAAAAGACACAGATGATCTTTTAGGCAGAGCTATGGATTAGGCTCTCCTAGCTTATCAGCTCCGCATGGTACAAAACCTGCTATTTCTCTGTAGATTTTTGTTTAGAGATACCATACTAATCCCTTCAGGATCAAATAAGCAATAATTTCACGCGATTTCCCCAAAGGAGACCTGAAAAGAGATGTTAGGAAGGTATATTTCTTTCTGTTCTGCTCCCCAGGATGATGGATGACTTTGTTAGTGCATGTGTTTGTTTATTAAAAAAAATCCCGAGACTTAAAATTTTAATGTAAAATAACTTAGAGGGGCAGAATGGAGAAGTGGATAGCCCTCTGACTCGGTCCCCAGAACGAACTTCTCCTAACTCGTGTTGAGGACAAACCTCCTGGTCAGCAGACAGAAACTTATTCCAACAGGTTAATTACCATGCTGGTTCTGCAGTGAAAGATGGTATGAAAACAAGAGTTGCACAGGGACACTGTGTTTTGCTGGAGCAAAGCAAGAAAATTCTCAGAGAGAGCTTCTGGTTGTGCCATCCAGCATGCTGTAATGCACTGTGCACTCATCCAAGCATTAACAAAATAAAAAAATTCCAGTAATCGTAAATTCACCACAGCTCATATGAGAAGTGTAATGACACCAGACCAAATTCTGCGCCTGCCTGAAGCCAAGAGACATCCATAAAAAATACTCCGCTCTCCCAGTGGAGCGACTCTGGATTTACATGACAGCAAATCAGTACCGAATACAGCCCATTCTCTTCTGTTTTGTTCTTGTTTGTTAGACACAAAAGACAACTGCATTAAGTTCTGTTGGAGCAGCAGCTCCCAGCCGGGCTGTTGTAAAGGGCTGCCCCGTTCTCAGGACACGTGGTTGGCACGCTGAGGTTCCTCCAGTCAGACATCAAAAATTACAAGCAACTTGTAAAAATGCAGGCCTCCAAATGACATTACCCAATTTTTGTTGAGATTATTAAATGAAAAGGCATTTCCATTAAGATGGAAGTTCTGGCCCTGCTGAAATCAACGCCAAGATTTCTATTGGGCTGTTTGGGGCCTAGGTTCCCTCATCCATATTTTAACAGCATCACTGCTCATTCTCCAGGGAAAAAAAGGAAACTTCAGGGGAAGATTAAATTTGCCTTTACAAGTGATTCTTGTCCCCTCTAGCTAGTGGAAATTCTGAGCATAGATTTCATTTGTGGGTTATGCTCTTACCTAAGGAAATAAATGGGGAAAAGAAGAACAGGGCAGAAATCCATTCCTATTGCTTCATAAGCACTTGCACTTCCAGAGCCAGGAAAGCCACTCATCTTAATTGAATGAATAATGTTTTTCCACTATTTCTGATCTTCTGTAAATTAATTACTAATTGTTTTCAGTAGCACCCATCTGTGACAAGCATGCTTAGGAAATTGAGTCAATTATGAGCTCACTCTGAATTTACAACGAATGCAAAAAAAAGTGAGGGAACAGCTGCTTCAAATCTGAGGTGAAAAGGTTTTGAAGCTCCTTCATGGCCCCAGGTAAGCAGACATTCAGTGTGGATCCTTTTCTTATGAATCACATTGTTCTTATCAATTGGGGTTTTTTTTTGTGAATTGCTTTGCAGAACAAATCAACCTTGCTTAGATTCTTTTGTCCCCAGTAACCTTGCTAAAACTATATAGCCACTTCTGGCTTTTAGGTCCCCTACTTTCAGATCCTGGGCTTTTTTTTTTTTTTCTTCCCTGCCTTTTCCAGAACGCCCCTCAAGGGTATTCTTTCATTTAAGGTCTCCTTTCTATTTTGCACAAAGGAACTAGTTCTGAACTGCTCATCACCCAGGGAAAAGTACTAAAAGGCTCTTGAGAACAAACTGTAGAGAGAAATTGGCAGCTGTAGAGCTAACATAACGGTGTAGGTACTGTGAGGATACCAGGTTTGGGAAAACATACTGCTTTCAGAAATTCCAGAAATTAACTGCTGCAAAAATGTGATACTTTTGATTACATATTGTATGGCTTAGGTCAATAGTGTGCTCTGTAATTCCTTCGTCCTGAGAAAAAAACCCAGAGATTGTTCAGTCAATAGACTTGGTTTGGTGTACCGGTGGTCTGTTTTTCTTGCAAGCATGTACAACATCCCACATCAAACAGGTCTGTTTAAGATCCACAATTGCAGTAGGCAGCCAAGGACCAGACCCCCAGCTAGAGAACACCAGTTGAGGCCTCTTGATTTTAATGGGTGGCTGCTGAGACACACCACTCCAGCATCCTGCCCCCTCATCTTGGGATGCAACTAATTACAGCAAATAATTAGGTTTCCTCATCCTCACCAGATCCATTCTGTAATTTATTTTTAGTACTCCTTCAACAGTAGGCTGTCTGTACCCTCAAATACTGTCCAGAAGCCCCTTCCCCATAGTGTTCCTGTTAAGCAATAGTCATTCCTATTTTCAGTCTCACCATCTGGCTAAAAAAAAAAAAAAAAAACCCCATGGTTTTATTTGTAAATTCTTTAGAAGTGGAGAAAATAGATCTTTCAACACCTTCATATTGCACAGAGAGCCTTTAGGGTCCCTCTTTATCTTAACAAAGTTCTATCTTGCCACGAGTGAAAAACCTGTTACAAAGCATGCTAATAACTGGACTTCACAAGAGAACAGAAGTCTGGTAACTGTTTGCTTAGACCATCTCTGGAGGGGTAAAAAACCCCAAGGATTTCCCAGAACGAGTGACTGACCTTCTCTGTGCCAGGCACTCTGTGTTAATTACAGCAGATTTGGCATCCTTGGGGTTCAGAGGCGATCTGTAGCACACAGTACATCAAACTGTGTGATGTGGACCTGCGTGAACGCTTTCTTCCTACCCCTCTTGAGATGCCTGTGTTTTTAGCACACATTGTGAGCTCCTCATTTTGATATTGTGATTTCAGAAAGCAAGAAGAGTCAGAAAGCCATTCCCTGGAAAAAATATTTTTCAAGTGCTTCAGCAACTTGCTTGTTTCCAAACTACAGGTCATAATGGGCTTTAGTGACAGCTTAAAAAAGGAAAAAAAGGACCATTTTGAATGCACAGAACTCAGAGCTGGTCTTTAGAATTGTCTACTGGCACTGGGAAGCATAGACACTGTCTTTTTTTGGTGGGTTTAAGCTTAAAAGGCATAGAAGGGAGAGAGGGGTTGCAATATAAAGCCTCTCCTGTTGTTCTGCAAATGTATTTCTGGTTTCTTCTGCTCATGTGCCTGGAGCCTTATTCTAAATTGTGTGAACAGTCCCTGAGGGGACTGTTACAGTTTTCTGGAAACAAAGCAGTAGATTTTTGTTTATTCCCAGTTGAGAATAACAGGGAGTGAGGGAACGAAGCTGTGTGTGTGACAGATACGCTGCCATGTGAGCTGCTTTTCTGTTTTGGTTCAAGCAGCTGATTCCTCCAGAGCCATCAAGGGCAGGATCTCAAGGAGAGGTGGTGGGAGGAGATGGTGCCCACATTGCACTGTGTGGTGACTCCTGAGAAGGGTGACGACAGAAGAAGAAGGGGCTGCCCTGGCCTGGAGGGAGGGCAGGCAGGGTGTGAAGGGAGTGAGCGTCCACAGAAGCTGCCCTAGAGCTGCTTGTGCTTCCCTCTGCCCGGAGCCCTGCTCTCTCCCTGGGTTCCCGGGCACAGAGGTGAACTGATGCTGCAGGGACCTGCACCCCCAGCAAGACCCAGATAGTGGGGGTGCAGTGACACAGTGCGGGCTTTGGGCTGGCAGGGGGATTCTCCACACCACAGGCAGCTCACGGTAGTTTTAATTTCTTTTTTTTTTTATGTTGGCTGTGGGGAATAGCTCAAGAAGAGATACAGGGTGGCCTGGAGTCTGGTTGAGTGTGATGCAGTGTAAGGCACAGGAGTTGACCTCAGGCAGGAAAGTCGTACATACAAGCAACAAAACGCGGGTTGCTCCATGACTGCCAGGACGCAATGTCTGCAGTGCTTGACGGGGTGAAGAAGCCCTGTAAAGGGCATTGTCAACTGCTCCAGGTAGAGACAGCAGTCCTGTGAGCATGCCAGCTGGCCAGAAGAGCAAACAAGCAATGATCTTTCATAAAGCACTGAGTGCCAGGAAGCATCCCTGACTGGGGTAACTGGTTTGATCTCCTGTGGAAGAAACATCCAGAGCACTGAAAAACCAAGCATCTGCCAGCGGGGATGGCTAGATTCCCATATGAGAAAGAATTTGCACTGCAATATCCAAACAGCAGTGTGGAGACCTCATTGCCACTGAGTACAAAGCTCCTACCGATGCGTAGGATGAGCACAAAGATGCATTTTATCAGCTATGTAAAAAGGACTCAGTTGGATTTTGTGTTGTGATGTTGCATCTTGCTGTTTTATTGATGAGCGTCTGTCAGAATCCACGAGCTGATGTCATGGGATGGCAGCAAGTCATGGGAAGGAAGAGCCCGAGAGAAAAACAAAGAAATAAAATTGCCTGGCTCTTGTCAAAACAACTTTTTGAGGACAAGATATGTGACAAAAGATGGGGGAGAAGGGGGTGACAGAGCTGCTGCCTTTCTGAGATAAAATAAGCCCCCTCACTATTGTTCTAAAAACACAAAGTCTTGAACAAATGTGGCTACCAAGGAAGAGAGTAAGACAATCCGATGGTTGGTAATGCAGCAAGAGAAATGGTTCAGATAAACATGGAGAAAAATATAATGAGAGGAACAATATTTAGGGGTGTGTGCATGAGCAAAAGGGAAAACTGCCGCTGGCACAACTAGGAATAACACCACCAAGGCAGCAGGTCAATTTACTGCAAAAGAATGAGGCTCATCTGCTTTGAGGAACTCCCAAAGAGGACTTAATTTTATACATTAGAAGACTGCAGTGCTCCTTTGGAAATTGTCCTTTGCCCTTCTTCTCAGGCAGCGCCAGAGAGGAACCCAGAGCAGAGGAGAAAGGGGAAAAAAATGAAGCAGAAAAGTGTTTAAATCATCTCAGTTATAAAACAGATCTTTAAAATACTGAGAACCAGCTACAGGACAGTTAAACCATAAAAAGTGAGCACCAAATATTGTTGCACTAGACCAAATTTAAACAGACTGACATCACTCTATCAATCTCTTCCATCTGAGAAGATTTCCATGGGTAAATACTGGAAGAAGAGGGAATGGCATTCAGGCATTCACTGGAGGAGAGTTAAGTGTACGGAAAGCAGGACACATCAGAGAAGTAGCAATAGAAAAGCCCAAGTAACATAGTTGGAACATGCACTGAGAAAAAGGTACAGAGAAAACTGTTGGACTAAATATCAATGAACAAAGTAATTTAGTCCATCAACTTGTCTTTTGTTGTTGTTTGATTTCTGTTATACTAAAGGAAATGCAATTTAGTTACATTGTCTGTAAATTGGTGAGTCTGGATCAAAGATATCAAACTCTGCTTTAGTATATCTTTCTAATGAAAAAAAAAAAAGCTGCGAGGTCTGAAATATTTGACTAATGACACAAGACATGTCATGAAGTCAAAGCTAACAGTAAGATGTAGATTATAAAACCAGGACAAATAAGATATGGACAGAAACCTTATGTGATAGCTCAAATCTGGTTACAATCACAGCAAAGTGAGTCGGGTTTCTTTTGACGGTCAGTGTTGTTTTTTCAAACAAGTAACTGCCTGATTTCTCACTCGGAGCAATAGAGAAGTGGATAGGTACAGGGGAAATTTCAGCCACATAAAAATTCTCAGTCTAGGGAAGTGTTTCAGGCTAAGGTTTGAGAACCTGAGCCTGTAGCGTGACCTAATATTGAAGTATGGGTACTGCCTTCAGAGAAATTCCCTTTTGAGGCATGGCAGAGAATGACCTGCTACTGAGGGAGAGGATGAGCATTCATCAGAAAGAAACGAACAAGTCAGAAGAGTCCAGCTTCTTGCTAAAGGAAAGCAGGGAGTCTCTGCAGCAGTGCTGAGACCAACTGCCTCTCCAAATAGGTGGCCTAACATTGTAGGGTTGCGTACTTCATGCTTCTCTCAAAGCTCCTCATCCTTTCTCTGCTAAACTCCTCACCAGCTCTTTAGGCCTCGTTTCCCCATGGAAAGGAAAGGAAATAAGAAAGGAGTCGTGGTCACGCTCACGTCAGGTCAGTTGCCACCCCCAAATGCCAGGCAGTGCATCTAACTCAACAGTATAGCAATGATTGAGAGCTGTTCTCAACATGTATGTACCTAACGTGCATATATAAGGACAAAAACTGTGGGGAAGAAGGGAAGAAAACCAAACCGAAAACCAAATCATGTCTAGCATGATCGAGCCAACTTAAAACTCTGGGAGAGGTGAAGTTTCCCAGAAAACAGCACGATCAAAAACATGTTTGAGGGAAGAGGGTAAGTTACCTTACTTACGAGCTCTAAAAAAAAAAAAAAAATTAGCTCTGTTGGTAAGAAACATATTCATTGCTTCCTTTAGAAGGTTTATCTTACTGTTTATCAATGAGTGTACTGCAGTGATGTCCGTAGGAGTAATCTGGGCTCTACAATATTGTCCCTTTGAAAGCGCTGCTGTTCTGAGCAGTCCTGGTGGGCAGGCTTGATCTGGTCAGCAAGTTCAGCCTGCAACATCCTGCCTGTATTTGTTGTATTCTCTCCCTCTGAGTTCTTCCATAAACCACACACGATATAAAAGCATGAGACTATGTTTCCTGAGGAATGGCTTGGAATTGATAAGCCGATTAACAAAAGCTTGAGAGCTGTCTTCTTGCTGTTTTTACACCACACCAATTTTTGCAGCAGAGTATCGCAGCGCTGATTTTATCATAAATCATTAGTCATTATTTTTTTTTCAGCAAAACCTTTGACAGCTTGCTTTGTGTAGCGTAGTGGAATATTCCACAGGATGAAAAAGCAAACATATGTTTGAGGATGTGTGCAAGATGCTAATTGCAACAGGGCACGAGGACAGGTGTGGGAACATGGTGTAGTAAGCTGCTTTCAGTGACACATACACCGTTCAATTCCCCATAGGTCTTGCACTTCATTTACTTTTGGGAAGATATTCTCTAGTACTATCAGAGATGGGAAGGAGAAGAGAAAGCAGAACTGGCAGTGTTTTATGGTATTTTACACTACTGCAAGACAGTGGGGAACTCTGGTTCATAAAGTCAATCAATATTCAAGTTGCTTCTCTTTGAATGCTCACAGCCGGAGCAGAGGTTTTGCCATCCTGTTCCCCCATCTGTACACCAGTTCAAAATGCATCATCTGCACTAGTGGACAGTGAAGAGAGTAAGTGCTTCCACAGAACAGCTTTTTTAAAGAAAACCTTTAAAATTAAACCATAGCCATCTGTCATGGTAAAGCTTAGATAGGCTTTTCACCTTCACAGAGCTTTACAGGCATTGACTAATTAGTCCTTGGGATATAAGAGGACCAATTTTTTCCAATTTAAATTGGAAAGTCAGCAGGGGCATCTTGTGTCCTGGGGCAGGAATTTAGGCTCCCTGTGAGGCAGGAGAATTGCAATCCTTTTGTACTAGTCAACGTTTTCAAGTGGAGTGGTGTAAAGCTGAGCACTTCTATCCCCGCTTGCGCACTTGTGACAAATCAAAGGCTTGATTTTTTTTTTTTCCACAACTGCTGCACATCCAGATGCTCCTATTGACTTAAAAATACTAAATGTCCAATTTGAATAGGAGCTGCAGGTGCTCAGTCCTTTGAATATTAAGCCATTAAAAAGGGTGTGAACTAGACCTACACAAGTAAAGTATCCGTTGGTTTGTTAGTTGAACTGGAAAATATACCCATGTTCTAAATGTTTTTGAGTTGATCTGAAAAATGTTTTCTTTTTAACCAAAATGACCTTCTGCTACCACACTTTTAAAAAATTATTATTTTGTGCTGAATTAAATGTTTTATTTTGTTTTCTGCATTGGTTTTTAAACCAATAAGAACTTCAGGTAGCTTAAGCCTTGAAAGGTCATGAGCTTTGCTCTGTTCTGTCATTCACAAATGCCAAATTAAAAACCTCCACTTTTAAAAAAAAAATAATTTTTGGACCTAAAGTATTAATCAAGTTTGATACAAATACATGAACAGTTTTTGTTGACTCAGAACTTCACATTTCAGCAAATGAATCATTCTCCTGTCTCTAACTTCAGGCTTGGGAACTGAACTTAGGATATGGTAGTTCTCCAAATACAAACCTGGGATTCAAACTCTGCTGGCTGAGGCTGGGGCATCTGAGGGACCGCAGCCTCCAGCCGTCTGCCTTGCCCCTTTGCCAGAAGTTACGAGCTCCACAGCAAAGACAATTTGCCATGGAGGTACAGCAGCTCACAAGTTATTATGAGCACTGGTTTGCAGTTTATCTTTAAATGCCAGGCTGTGGACCAAGGCCACTGCTTCATGGTCTGCACCAGTCTGACTGGCTAAGCCCTCCTCAACCCCTGTCCTCCATCCCTCCCTTATCACTGTCATCTGGGAAGGAAACCTGCCCCAAAACCTTGCCAAAGGATGGCCCTACTTACAGCAGGAAAGGCAGGGGGGAAAGGATCATTGAAAACACATGAGGTATTTAAAAATGGTAAGTAGGAGAAATGTGATGCAGTGACCACAGTATGTTAGCAATGAAAAATATATACGAATGCTGTAACTTCAAGGCCTCGACCTAAAGAAGCAGACAGGACTTTGAGGTATTGAGTAAAAGGAGGATGGCAAAAGGAAAAAACCAAAAGGAGGCATGAAAAACATCAAAACACGGTGGTGGGAGAATGGTGAATCACGTCCATCAGGTTATAATAGGACAGGATGTCACCTACATGACCTTTGCCTCAGCTTTTCAGAGTTCCTACAAATCAATACACAGTCCAGCAATAATGTGAATAAAACACAGTATTTAAGGCCTTTCAATTTCTCTGAAGAGTTACATACATCAAAGTGGGTCATTTTGAAAATTGCAGCCCAATTTTTGTGTATGTTTGTTCTAAATGAACGTTATTTAGGATACTGTGCTGTCTAAGGAATGTGTGTTCAAAGGTTAGGATGTTTTCAACAGTTCTTTATAACTAGTTCTGAAGCCTTATGAATTTTTTTTGGCACAGACAGTCATTTTCAGCCATGAGCATTATATTCCTCAAGAAAAATGCAAAATAAAATGTGACAGCAGGGCAAAATATTTTATAGGCAAAGTGACTTTCCATAATAATGGAGTAACAAATGCAGAAGGGGGAAAGGCCACGTGCAAATGCCAAAATGCGTTCACAAGTGCATTCGTGCCGCTTCTGCGGCTGCTGGCGTGCCACTTGCTTGCATGGATTCGTTCAGTGAAGCTTTTGAAGTTAATCAACTCATTAGGAAAGGGGGCATCCAGCACACCTCTGAGCAGTGAGCTTGTCCTCTTTATTGCTACTTTGCTGCCAGCAGTTACTGTTGATCAATTAATATTATGAAAGGATTAAAATGGATGATAGACAAAACAGTCTGTTATTTCCAGCAAGAAACTCACAAATCTGTCAAAAGACTTGTGAGTAAGTCCTAGGGAGGGTTTGCTAGTGCAGCAGCATCCCTCGTGCTGTGATTTGGGACGGGAGGATTTGACATTGATCGGTAGTGAATAGTGCTGTGTTGTTGCTGGAGACAGATGTTGCACTACCTCTGTGACTTTCTCCGTACCTGCTCATTTTCCCTACGCATTAAATTCCGTGTTTTGGAGAAAGGATGGCATTTACCATGAGTTTGGGCAGTTTTTAGCTTTCTTGCTAGTTGAAGTCCCTGTGGCCTGTTGTAATATAAATAGCCCTGCTGCTGCTCAGAAGGGATGGAACTGGTCTTTAATATTAAAGATCCGTAGTAGTAGGCAGCGTGGCTTAGCACCCTTCAAACCTCAACTGCACAAAAACCACAGCTGTTAAATCGATAAAAATAGGCCACTTGCATCAAATATTAATCTGTATGGAACACAAGGTGACTAGAAAACATGTGAATGTTAAAGATTTGCAGTGTGTTGAAGGAGTGAGCAGCCCCTAAGTTTGGGGGCTTTTCTTGTTTAAGTTTTCTATGGTTCGTGCACTGGCCGGTAATGTTATTACCTACAAATCAAACAGGATAGCAGACTGGGTAAAGCAGTAGAAACCTCAGTCAAAATGCAGTGAGTTTCTTCACAAGGCTAGGGTTATTAATAATAACTGTGCCGCGGTTGTATCAGGAGACCTCAGATGAAATTGGAACTGAAATATATTGGTTATCTACAAATACATAGAGGAAAAAAAAATAAATCTGTCTTGGAGAACTTGCAGCTTAAACTGACGAGGTTAAAAAACCCAAATACGTAAACAAACAATGAAAAGACCCAACAACAAAAGGAAAGAAAAGAAAGAAACAGGGTAGGAAATGAATTCCCAAAGCTGACACATTTCACCCACAGTTTTTATGGTGGATTAAGGGCTCTCACAGTTGAGTCAAAACTCAGGAGTCCCAATTCCCTGACTGCCCAGCTCTATCCTTTCAAGAAGAGGGAAAGAAAACAAAGGCTAACATGAGTAGAAAGGATATCAATCCTTAAATGTGGTTGAAACAAGTAGGAGGTTTTATCATAAAATGTTAATCTGACGGCAGATATAGCAAACATCACTGTGTGGTAGAGGAGAAAACATGGCATGCAGCAAACAACTCTGTTATGGCTTGGAAAGGTGATTAAAATGCCTCTAATGTCTTCTCCAAGGACTTCTTTTAGCATTTCTTCTTTCAGCCAGACATCTGGACTTGGAGCTGCGAAGAAATCAAGTTCTCTTGTTGCCTCTGCTAAACTGTCTTCGCAGTCATCATTGATAAGTGTCTGGCCTTACACAGGGCGAGGGGGGCAAACCCTGCCAGCAGTCACACAGCCAGCAGCCAGCCGGGGCTGGGAGCCTGCCCTGATTCATGCCGGTGTTGGCCGTCTTCTCATGGTAAGATGCCCAGCTGGATGTCATGGTCTGTACCCTAAGATGATTGACAGTCAACTTCCCATCGCCTAGATCAAGCACCAACCACTTTTCTTCATTATTTGAGGGTGATCCAATGCTGTTTCTAACAAAAGAGTGATTTCTGCTCGTTTCCATGAGGAGTGAATTAAGCCCTGGGAATGGAGGGTGAAAACCATGCCCGCTATTGGTGGCAATGCTGTGGTAAGCTTTCCTCGCTGGTAAATTATCCTGCCACAGATTGAATGTGGTGAGAACTGACCAGGTTCCTTGTTACTTAAATAGATGTGCAGAACTTCTTATCAAAGTCAGTGAGAGTTACTAGGGTTTACATGAAAGCTGGGAAATAACACTGCATTCGCTACGTATTGCAGATCGTAGGACTCCCTTGAATTCCTGCTTGAAGTTACAAAAGTGAGATTTAGCTTGTACCAATGTCTCAGCAAAATCCCTGGTTTGCTTTAAACTTTTCTGGTCAGGACCAACTTCAACCACAATTGGGCAGCTCCAGTGATCAACTGTTTTCACTGCAACAGGAGAGAAGCTCTTCTCAAGTTCAAAGCTTGCTGAACTTCAACATTAAATGGTTTTGTTTTTTTTTTTTTAAACTTTTCCAGCTCTTACCAAGTTTTTCTCCCTCAAACAGCAGAAGACTGTGATGAAAACACTTCTAGACATTACTGTTCATGAACTTCTGAAGAGGTCCTTGATAAGCAAGCTAAAATATAGAAGAACAAGTAAATGACAGTAAAAACAGTTTGTAGAGGTGTGTTTTTCTTTGTAGAAACACAATATGTTAATGGCACAAAAACTCTGAGAGCTGTTCCTGACCTCTTCATTTTCCTGCTTGTTCATGCTTGGATTTTATAACTGGTGTGATGGTCATAAATATTATAATTTCACAACCTCAACTTTTAACAATTCATTTTATTGTAAATCTATGTCCAGATAAGATGGAAATGAGTCCATAAAGAGACCAAAACTACTTTTTGGAATGGGGTTGTTTGCAGGTTAATTAAAACATGTCTTGCATTAGATTTATTTATTTCTTCATTAAGCTGTCTGTCCTGCAAAGGTCATCATCTTCTCCACATATGTTATATACGAAAGTATATACAGCAGCAGATTTATAGTCTGAATAAGTATGCCCAAATTGAGTCATAATAACCCTTACATCATATTGACCCCGTTTAATCATCCCTCACCAAATGTTCACATATGTATATATATGAATACAAAATTCATACATATGTGAGTCTATAAAAGCAAACTGGCAACTACAATTTAGGGACTGGAGTATGGAGATCCGCAAGCATACTGCAGCTTAGAAAAATGAGCTTGAAGTTTCTGCTACAATCCATTTTTATCGATATCACTGTTTGTGAATTTAGGGCAGATCTTCAGGACCTGTTTAAAAATATCTCCTAGAGTATACATGCATGCATGTATACACAGAGAAAATGTTTTAATTCAGACACAATAGATAGCAAGCATTTTCAAAAAAAAAAAAAAAAAAAAAAAA
>JAAGAY010136344.1:0-13722 GCA_011801015.1 Ardeotis arabs | reverse complement strand
AGTCCTTCTCCTCAGGGCTGCTCTCCATCCATTCTCCACCCAGCCTGTATTTGTGCCTGGGATTGCCACGACCCAAGTGCAGGACCTTGCACTTGGCCTGGTTGAACTTCATGAGGTTGGCACGGGCCCACCTCTCCAGCCTGTCAAGGTCCCTCTGGATGGCATCCCTCCCTTCCAGCGTGTCGACGGCACCACACAGCCTGGTGTCATCAGCGAACTTGCTGAGGGTGTACTCTATCCCACTGTCCATGTCACCAACAAAGATGTTGAATGGACCCCTGAGGGATGCCACTCGTGACCAGTCTCCACTTGGACATCAAGTCGTTGACCACCACTCTCTGAGTGCGGCCATCCAGCCAACTCCTTATCCACCGAGTGGTCCATCCATCAAACCCATGCCTCTCTAGTTTAGAGAGAAGGATGTCGTGCGGGACAGTGTCAAAAGCTTTGCACAAGTCCAGGTAGATGACATCCGTTGCTCGTCCCTTATTCACCGATGCTGTCACCCTGTCATAGAAGGCCACCAAATTGGTCAGGCACGATCTGCCCTTGGTGAAGCCATGTTGGCTGTCACCAACCACCTCCTTGCTCTCCATGTGCCTTAGCATGGTTTCCAGGAGAATCTGCTCCATGACCTTGCCAGGCACAGAGGTGAGGCTGACCGGCCTGTAGTTGCCCGGGTCCTCCTTATTCCCCTTTTTAAAAATGGGGGTTATGTTCCCTCGCTTCCAGTCATCGGGGACCTCACCAGACCGCCACGACTTCTCAAATACAGTGGCCAGTGGTCTCTAATACAGAGAGACCTGCATCTAGTCCTTTCATTTTAGCAAAACGTTCCTGTTGAGGAGAGTGTTTTCTGTCCTTCAGCTGTCTAACAAACACTGACCTTAAGTTTCCCTGTCCTTGTTGCCTTTCGACACCCACATTGTACTTAACTTCAACAACACACAATTTTCTCTCCAGTGACCAAATAAGCCATTCATTATAATCAAAGGATTCTTGGTTTCACTTTGTGTAAGAAACCTAGGACTACATAGATCACCCAAGTCCCCGAATCCAGTGCTCTGCATACACAATTAACTGTATAAATTGACATCAGCAGAAGAAGTCTTCACAGAGTACCAGTTCCCCATACCCCTATCTACAAATTTCAAAACACATTCAGCAGCCAATAGTAAGCTCTAGAAGTTGCCATAATTATGATGTGTGACATTTGAATGCGAAATGCAAAATTTTATCATTCTTGTATGTTAATGCCAGAACTTAGAATTCCAATGTTTGTCCCCCAATAGTTTGTCCCAGAGTGCCTGTGTAACAAAATTAATGAAGAATCAATGGAGCTGACTGGACTGAAACCAACATTTTTGAAATCAACATTCTCCCAGCTGACCACTAGACTGCTAAACCAAGTCTACCTTCCTCGTCCTTCTTTCTCACACTCCTAGCTGTACAATGGCTGGGTTTTCGACAAGTTCTTTTTCAACACCTCTGTCTGGGAGCCTAGTGATTCTGGGGAGCAAGGGCTGTGTGCCTGAAAAAACCCAGCTACAGAGAGGAAACAAAGTTACTCATCACTTGCCATCTGGTAGATTATGTAGGATGAGGACCTGCATTATTACAATGAACTCTGCTCACTGTTTTCAAAAAATGTTCATGAGTGCCCCAGTTCCAGGAGAAGATGCTGGGTGCTGGATTCCAAGCTCACCAACATACTCGCCCTACTGCCACTGATGTAAGTGCCTAAGCTCTGGAGAAAGCCACTTGCCTTCTTATGTTAAAATTCCCACTGACGTGAGGTGAGAATCTGTCTTTTCAGTAGGCAGATTTCGGGACCATTCATCTGAGCTGCCTAAAGCACACTTTACAGGTGCTTCATGCTAGTCTGGGATTCCATTTTGTGCATTTAAAATTTAGATCCTTCAGCTTAACGTGTAGAACTTTACATCTTGCCAGATTCATTTCTACCTCTCTTTCCTGCGAGCTGGGAAACAAAGTGTAAGAAAGGAGAGCACAGGAAGTTGGTAAGCAGTTTTAACATCATCTGCCCAGAGCGCTAGGGCTCCATTCCTCCTCTGTCACAGACTTGCTAGCTCAGGTGAGGCACATCACCTCCACAAAGAACTGTGTTCCTAATCTGCATCCAGGGGATCTCACTTGAAGAAATGCTGGGCATTCGCAGCTATCTCTAAACTTGAGCATTTTACATACTTGAAACACATACAGTGCCTTATGTGGATAGCTGCTCCTGCTGCCATACCCAAAATGGCTACTGTTCGGTGTTTGTAGCTTACTGACTTACGACTACCATTGGTAGCTCTCCTGCCTACAAAACAGGGATATAATCATCCCCTATCTCAGAGAGAAATCAGTTCATTATAGATTAGTTACTTGGTTTTGACTTCTCAGTAATAGGTTTTGCATGAAAAAATAACACTGTCCTCAGGTCTGAATAGTCTGACGTAAACAATGCACAGAGCCAAACTGCTGCTTTGCAAGGAGGAAAGAGAATACTTAAGACCTGTTTATGAAGTTAGCAGCATTCATTACATGCTTCAGGAAAAAAATGTTATGTAACTCCATGATCAAATAATTAAAGACTGCACTGCATTGCACACGTACCAGGATGGGAAATTCAGACTGTATGGGCAACCGTCCATCTGGTATTTTATGACTTCATAGCTTTGCTTTTGCAGCCTTATAAATGATCTCTTAACTTAATTTTTATGTACATTACACACACAAAATTACTATCAATCAGCAGTGCTGCACGCAGCAGGAATAGATGCTAACTTGTTAGCAAATGTGTATAATTTCTATGCTACTATTATCTAAGTATCACATGCGAAACAAATCCAAACTCACATCTCTCATCATTTTCACTGCTTCCCTGGTCCTTCCCAGCTTTCTTGCACACATTGCCAGCCTTCTCTTAATATAAACTAACACATTGGTGTCCCTTCCTGTATAAGAGGAAAAAGAAACAGCATTAAGACAAAAAAAAAAGATAAAACAAACATTTATTTAATATTCCAACACAAAGGGAAAGTTTTCTTGCAATTTTTTGTTATTTGCTATCATCAATGCTTTCACAATAATGTTAATAAAAAATTACCAAATTCTGCTGATTTAGATGTGGCGTAACATCACTGAAATCAGTGGAATTACTGCAGATATACAGTAGTATCAATAAGGACCCATTGGTTGGCCTTACAGCTGTGAAATATAAGCAGATCTGAAGGTACAGAGAACGCTGTAAGGTATAGACCATTAAGTAATCAAGTCAGGCAAGGAGAACCCCTAAGAAGTTAACAGCGGCACAAAACTCTGTGGTCACACACACGGCATTAAATTACTTACCAATTCACACACAGGGTTAAGACAAGAGCATCCACGACAATGCATGTTACATCCTGCCTTTTTTGTAAGCTATGATGTACACGCTTATTAATAGGACATGTAGCAGAACAAATTTTCATCCTAACAGTCTTTTTCCTTAATGATTAGAAGAAAAGAAGTATACCCTGACTTTCCGTTTACAGAGCCTTTACTTGTTGCCAAATTATCATCTTCAAATTCCTCACACCACTAATTATGGATGGCAAATCAACGTGTTTCAGATACGACACTCCTATGTGCAAGAAGATGCCCTAACAGCAAAGATGGCAGAAACTAAACAGCTGCAATAATTACTCTCTTGGAGAATTCTCACTCATTTAATTTCTCATTCTCTTCTCTGTAATTCCAGTGTGAACTCTTAATATGCTTCTGGACCAACAGGAAATGTGCAGACAGCTAATCATCTACAAAACTACCATGTCATGAAATACAAGACACTTGCTACAAATTTTCTTTGCATATAGTATGCAGTCTGTAAAGATTTTAGTCTGTTCCTAACATTTTCAAGGCTCTCATAGTAAGAACAAGACGGACACTGAAAACATTCAAAATATCTACAAATTGTTTTAAAGCTGATTACCATTTTCAGACAGATTAAGCAGCAGGCTGAAAAATCTGACTTTAGAAGAAAAAAAAAATATTATTAGCTGTATTTTATATTATGTAACTCCTTATCTCTGTATTGATTCCTATATATTTAACAAACAATTTATTAGTTACATCTGTTTCAATGTGTTTATGTAGTGTAACTAAGAGGTATGCATTTCAGGTCAAGCTCCTTTTCAGAAGAAATGGTTAAAAAGTATTTACTTACTATGAAATCAAGATAACCTTTTGGGCCAAAATTTTCTGAGGTGACTAATGATGTCAGTTGACTAACATCAGCCACCTTAAAAAGATTGTCTGTGCTTCCAGCACCTTTTGGAAAAAGTGAAGTTGGGTACTCAAAGTCACTATTTACTCTTAAAATTCACAGTTTAACATAAAGTACTGCATGAAAGATATGAAACACGTGAATAAACAGAAATATAGAGCAATATGCTGTTGTTCCAAGAAATTACACAGTGTTTTTCACCTGTAAAAGATTAAATGCCCACTTTTCATCCAGAGGTCAACTTCAAGGACCACAAATGGAATGGTAGACATGTCAGTACCATGGAGCAACTGCAACACATCTCTCCATGGTCCTTCCTCTCTAAAGATCTGAGCTCCTCACTTTTGTAAACCATCCAGAAGTCCAGTATATCATAAAAAAAATCCTACTTGAAGCCCCTGTGTCCAAGGCACCATCTGAGGCTGGAAATTCTCTAACTTATGTGGGTGCACATCGACATTATCAAGGGGAGGCTGGGTGGTATAGAGAAGTGGTGGTATAGAAGCCCCTCCTGAAGCCACAGTCAGAGCTGGCAGTCACTTTTCAGCCCCTCCTGCTCTGTGCCAATGCACTTAATTTTGCAATTCAACTGATTGCTTCCTCTGCTGTAATACTGAAGGTTCGGGATGTCAAATTTGATGATGATACTAGCTACCTAGCACACACAGGTAACAAAAATACCATACTTACATTTGCCTGCACAAACTTAACCAGGTTATCCTGGACATAAGCACCGTGACAGTGTTTAATTACTCTTACTGTGTATTTTTCATAGAATTGCTGTCATTTTCTGTGCTCAGGATGGATTGAGTGCACAAATTAAGGTTTCACAGACAACCATAAGCCTGCTAGAGCCTGAAAATTGCTTCAAGGGCTCAGTTGCTCTATACTTTTTTCTCCAAAAATAAGCAAATCATCCTAAGTATCATTTTATAACCAACAAGTGCTTAAAATACTACCCCCAAGCTTTATAAAGCTTCAGGTTTTCAGGTATAGACTTGTGTACACTTATGAAACAAGACATCACAGACATTTCACTAGCACAATTTTTATCATTAATCTTCAAATTATGTGAGATAGCCAGAGGCTGCGAACTCAGGTCCTGAGAAACGTGAAGATGTCCAAAGTTTATTAGTGCTTGTACTTATGTAATTAATTGTTATTATTTTTGCCTGAGGTAGCCATTGTAGACTAGAAATAATCTAGATTGTTCGCTTTATTTATCTTTTTGTTCATTTACTGGAAATGAACCTTCATGTATTTTCTTAGGTTTAAGAAGCATCTAACAAATATAATCACAGCAGCTACATCTGCTTATTCATTTTTTTTAAAAACTAATAAACATCTAGACTTTCAATTAAAGAGCTGTATAATTCCAGTTGTTAACTTTTTCTGTTTCTGTGACCTTTCTTAATGTATGCAACTAACTTTTCAAATGTCACATTGGTTAATGAGTCTCATTAACTTTTCCACACAACAATATGGTGTATGTATTTACCCTCTCAGCAGTTGGAAAAAACCTGGCAAAGCGTCACTTCACCCCTGTTTCCATCATTCTTTACTGCCTTTTCACTACATGAGCCCATGTTTTCAAAATGGCTAAAGGTACTTCAGTGCAAATTCCTAAAACAGCATCCAGCATTTTCTGAATATCGGATCTCTTTTGGCGCTGCTATCTTTTCTTTTCTGTTAAGTACATGCTACACTATTTTCTGCCATGACAAAGAAAAGGTGTAATCTGAGCATTGCTAGCTCAGGCACAGAATCAAGCAAAAACACAGAAACAGAAGTTTGTTGGCATTAGGCCCATATTCCAGCCAATGTTAAGCACCAAGTACATAGTTCTGAAAGGGAGGAAAAAAACCTCAAAAACCAAAGAACTCCCTTTAGAAATGGCTATTCTCTCCAAAGAAACTTACTGTGTTGGGCTTCATACTGGGCACCATGGTGCTGCAACTGCTGACTGCGCCTGTAACAGCCCTCTCCAGCTTTCAAAGCTTGCTTGAACAGCTTCTCTGCTTCTACAATTGTTGTAGCTTCCTCTTCAGCCAAGAGAATATAGGCAGTAGCACACCTGCAAAAATATCAGAGGAAAAAACATGAGAAAGTTGCATGAAGTAAAAACTATACAGAGACAGGCAGACTGGCAAGGATGTACCAAATACACAGGCAATGGAGTTTTGTCCATACATCTTTCTGATAAACTATCCTGATGAACAAATGTTCTGGGAATGAGATCAAGACTCTCATTTGTAGCTACTGTATCACTCAGCCACTTGAGTAAACTTACTGACAACTGCCCCAGAAACTACAGCACTGTCTCACTAAGCAATCTTAGCCTACATAACTGAAACTCCTTCAGGAAACTAAGACTAGTTTTATGCACTATTGTTTTAACACAAAATGTCTCCATTACTGTAATGGTATGAAAAGAATTAATAGACCTGCAACACTTTCCATATGCAAAGAACAGATTATAATGTAATTGTAGAGAATAAAAAAAAACAAACCAAAAAAAACCCCCCAAACCAGGAAAGCAGCTTTAGGAATACACAAAAAGGTGAAATGCATGGTGGGAGTCACCTCATCCAGTTTTTAGCTGTCTAATTTAGGTCTCCTAAGTATGTCTGCCCCTCGGCCTCCACCAAGGAACATCTTCACAAAGCCATTCATTTCACATGTTTAAACATCTGTTTAAGAACAGGGTGAATGGCTGAATGGAGGTGTCTCTCTCATGGACTATAGAGGGAGCCTAGGCAACTACTTTAAACTTGATGGCCGCATTTTTAGCAGCTGAAGTTAGATGGGATATAGCCTGTTGACTTCTTTCCAATACAAAGCACACCACTGATAAGATTCTTCTTTATACAGAAATACAATTGGGCTGCAGCTGCCTCTAGTTGTGTTTCACAAAGAGTCATCAGTTGAGGAACAGGAAACAACATGTCCAGGTGAAAATAAGATTCCAGGCACCAGTATTTGCTGTGGGCCACCCAGCTGGAAAGCAGCTTCACAGAAAAGCCAGGTGTCCCTGGTGGACACCAAGCTGAGCATGAGCCAGCAATGTGCCCTTGCAGTAAAGAAGACAAATGGTGTCCTGAGCTGCATTAGGAGGAGTGTTACCAGTAGGTCAAGGGAGATGATTCTTCCTCTCTACTCTGCACTGATGACGCCACACCTGGAGTGCTGTGTCTAGTTCTGGGCTCCCTGGTACAAGAGGGACATGGACTTACTGGAGAGAGTACAGCAAAGGGCCATGAAGATAACTGAGGGACTGGAGCATCTCACATATGAGAGAGCTGGGACTGTTCAGCTTGGAGAAGAGAGGGCTCAGTGGGAATCTCATCAATGTTTGTAAATACCTGAAGTGAGGGTGCGAAGAGGATGGAGCCAGGCTCTTTTTAGTGGTGCCCAGTGACAGGACCAGAGGCAATGGGCACAAACTAAAACACAGGAGGCTCTACCTGAACATCAGGAAACATTTTCTTACTGTGAGGGTGACTGAGCACTGGCACAGGTTGTCCAGGGAGGTTGTGAGTCTCCCTCCTTGGAGATATTCAAAAGCTGTCTGGTCATGGTCCTGTTCAATGTGCTCTATGTGTCCCTGCCTGAGCAGGAGGGCTGAACCAGACAACCTCCAGAGGTCCCTGCCAACCTCAACCACTCTGTTATTCTGTGGTATGTGAGTAGAATGGGATAGGTTTATAGGTCACTTCTGCAAAAGCATTTTATGCTATTTCTCTCTCAGCTGAACTGCTGTCCAGGAAAAAAAAAAATATTTTTCTCCTTCTGATGAAATGCATGAAGGACAATCCATAAGGCACCAGTTTACAGAATTCTAGAATGCAGTAATCTCTGACAACAACCTAAGGGACTCTCTCCGCTTTACGCACTTTGGCAACATTTATACAGCTTGTCATGCCAGTAAAGCATCACAGCATTGAGTTTATTGTGGGATCTCAGAATACTACACTTTTCATTCAGAAAATAAATAATGGACTCAAAGTCCGAAAGTCCCGGAAAATTACATCATATTCTCTCACACTATGAAATGAATATTTCAGAAGGTGTTTATGAGTCCTTTCTTTCTTCCCTCTTTTCAGGACAACTGAGAAATCCAAAAGGGAACTCTCCATCCCACAAATGTGTATTTCTTATGCTCATTAGGAGGCAACTTAATTAACACTTTGCTATGCAGATCCAAAGCCCACTGACACCAGTAGGAAGACTCCCATTGTCGTTACTGCCCTAAGGATCTTCTGAGTGTCTAGCACAACATGCAGTTGTGGTTTTTTTCCTTCCATTGTAGGCCTTCCTGTGACAGGCCTGTAATCATGGTTAAAAATTACTCTAGCAAACCCCCTGCCTTAAGCTATCATCAAATGGATTTTTAAATGACAAGAAATAAATATTAATGTTGTTGTCACTTACTCATTCAATTCCAAAGCTTCATGTGCTGCAGAAATTCGGGCTTGGGGGTTTCTCTCTCTCCAGGCTTTTTGCATTACTATTCAATAAAAAAAAGGCAGAACAGGGGCACATCAGTCATTACAGCATTAACAGGGAGAATCTACTGCATTATAACAACGGAATTTATTGCTCTCAGCTTGGCTCACTCCAGAGCATCTCAAAGAGCTCAGTGATCACTCAAAAGATACAAAATCAACATGAACTTTTCTCCCAAATACTCAGCTTTATTCTTTCATTTAACTAAACTTTTTTTCCACGGGAAAATCTGGCTGAGAGATCATGCCATCTGCACTGTCACACACCGAGGTCACAAACAGCTTCTTCCTCTTGGGGAAGCAGATTCCACAGGGCACAAAAGAATACAAGGATAGTTGAGATCCTTATTCTAGTTCCTTACTGTGCTGTTGCTTTAGGTGAACGTTAAATAGAAACAACATCCAGACTAATCAGACCACCTCATAATTAGCCTTGGTTCCGAAAACAGGATTCATGTTTATCGTGTGTCAAAAAAGCACAGTATGTTCTCCTTTGTACTTATGCCCTCAGAATGGAGTGCCCAACTGTCAGTATCTCTCCTTTCCCAAGATACAAAGAAGATTTGTCTCTTCATAGGCAAATCCTGTTGACTGAAATCATTGCCGTACATTTTTAGCAGAACCAAAGTCTGCACGTGGATTTGACAGCAAAAGCTTAATACAACTAAAGCTGCTTACATCTAATTCAGTTGTAAATGCGTTGTTCCCATTTTTTACAGAGCTTCTAACTACATCAGGGAATCAAACACAGGACTCAAATTTTACATAAGCTCTCTCTTCTCTCAGCGTAGACTAAATGGGACCTGGATAATGTAACTCAACATACTACACCGCAGCTGGAGGCAAATGAAGCTATACAATTTGAAGCCACTACAAGAAACAGGAGGAAAAAAAAAGACTTTACACTTGCAAATGGCACCTTGAATGACTTCAGAAGAAAGCAGAACAAAATAGTGACACAAATTAGGTAGTTTATACTACCTACATAGGTACTTTTTCAGACCTAGAACACTAATACTACGAATCCAACAGCGACAGCTTTCCAGGCACAATCAAACTTAAGCCTTTTCTTATCTACCAGAGAGAACTGATGCCTGACTGCATTTTTCTTGCATCAGTTTAAAACAATCATTAACCTATTAGCAAAAACAGTTGTTCACAAGGTCTCTTACTAGCATCTGCAGGTCGTAAATGATCCGTGTCACATGTAAAGAATGTCTGATGGTCCTGTGCCGAAAGATTCATATCGTAGTAAGTCAAAGGTTCTCTCCCTGTTACCCACGTATACCTGTAAATATGCCAACAAAGAGACATTTTAGTTAACGAGGTCACATTCAGCAAAATGAATCTAGAAAAGAATCCTCGACATTAGAGATGGGTATAGCCTAAGCTCACCCAGACAGTTTCCTAACCAACATACATTGCATTTCACTCTACTGTGACGGAGCAACAGCAGTTGAATCTAAGCTGATGAGGATGTTCGAAAGTACACACTGGGAATTGGTAACACACATATTCAAACAGTAAGACTATAGGAAACCTAGATATAATTCATTAGGTTGTATGCTAGAACTGATTTGAACAGAATTACTGTATTAACAGTACCAGGTACACCGCACATGGGTTTTTCATTTTTTTAGAAGATCACAAAAAAATTGCAGAAATAATAATTCCTTTTCATTCAGAAACATTTTTACAAATGACAGAAAAACCTGGCATGAGCACATCTGTGCACAGTTGGTTTTCTTTTTCCATCTCTGAGTTAGACTAATGGAAAAGTACAATTAAGATCCTTAACCCCACTGCTGTGCCTGAAACTGTAACATCGCAGCACTTACCGATTATATTCAGCTCCTCTGAACAGATTTAAAGGATTTCGCCAGACTTTGCATTCTGTCATAAACAGAAACACACAATAATGAATCTCTCCCAAATTACAATGGTACTCGAGCTTTATGAGAAAACACCAGTTACCTTCTAATGAGCCTTATCAAATAACTTTTATTTTTTATAGGTGCAAATGGAAAAAAAATCAAGAACATAGAGAGGTAGGTAACCAGACTGTTCTTCCCTTTTCAAATAATAATTTAATTATAAATTAGCATCAACAAATGTTATCATTCCAGACAAATAATCACTAACAAAGCTCCAAATGCAAGATGAAAAGATAATACTGATTAGTGCCAGGACTCACATGTGTCATAATGCAGAACTGAAGAGGGATCACACTGGGTTATTGCACTGAAAAACAGCAATTAACTCAGACCCTATGGACTTGCTATTTCTACAGAAAAACTTCACTGTCTAGTTAATACTGTAAATCACTGAGAATCTCGGCTACATTTGCTAAATTGAATTCCTCTTTAGCTCATGAAGCAAAAAATCCATGGCAACATTTGCTGACCTTACTTAAATTATAAGCATCCCAGAGCTGACAAAGGATGCTGAAGCTGACTGGCAGAGAAAAGTTCATTGCATTGCAAAGGTTTGGGAACACTAAGAGCATTTCATACATTTCCCTCAGGGGTGAAAAAAAAGCAAATTCTTCACACTATATGTAGGAAGAAATAAGAATATCCACAACAATGTAATTTAGAACAGAAATTAAAAAAAAAAAAATCACAAAAATCAATTTATATAGCTTTTGAAAAGGTGAGGTCTTGATTATGGCTTTTCTTCCTTTAATTTAATACCAGTTTTGTTCTCCTCATTTCAACAAAGACAACTCGCTCCAGTGAAGGTGAGATCAGAATCAAACCCAGCATTTGCAACAAAGACTCACTGAGAGGCACATGTGGCTCCACCACAAATCTGCTGCTGGATGACCCCTCGCGTGGTGCTCTGCAAAAACTCATCAGTAGCACTGGCCCTGCAGCATTTCGACAGTGCTTTCTACCACCAAAAGTGAACCAGTACATTTTTCCCTATGAAATTCTGTGACACAGTTTTCTAAAGAGATGACATGAGCAGTTTTCTGGTGGGATACTGAGTCAGTAGGGCATCTACCCTACTTCATACAACACTGGTAACTATACTTCTGTTCCCTTTAGGCTTGTTCCATTAAAGAAAGAGACAGAAATACAGAATGACAATCAAACCCTTCTCTTTTCTCATGGCTGTAGCTCCCAGTTCCAGAGGCATTGTGAGAGTCCCAGCTCAGACTCAAACGCCAATGCACTGAAAGCAAATGCACTCCGTGACTATTTCTTTATATTAGAAAAGTCAAGATGCTTGGGTGAACCTCGACAGTCAAAATACTGTGCCTTCCGCTTTAAAATGAAGGAAGTTATTTCAGAGCTGCTGAAGTATGACTGAGCACACTGATGAGTGCACGCAGGTGTTTCCGAGCCATCCCGTGCTTTCTGCCAGTTCACCCAAATCTAATATCCTGCACCATGCAGTGCTGCTATTCACAGCCTCTCCTCAGATGGGAATGACAACAGCTGAATTTGCTGTGCTATATGGAGGCTTCCCTAAGTAGAAATACCCAGAAGAGCACAAGGGTTTTTGAGGCCACTTGTTTTATTTAACTTGTGAGTTCAAAGCTAATTTTTCTTTGCTTGTTTTCATGAACACTGAAGAGTAAAAGTAAAATTTGCCAGGTCCAGACATAGGCACCTCAGCTGCTAAACAATAACGTTTTCTCCATAAATTAATTAGGTTTTTTTTTTCATTCACTTTTCCTCACTCGTTAGTTCTGATATATTTTAAAGGCCTGCAGAGGAAATAAATGTAATGAAACTGTAATTGATTCTAGGGGCACATCCCTAATGAAAGCTGAATTAATTTCCAATATTAAGATTACAGACTGTATGCCAAGCTAGGGATGAAATAGGTAAGCTTTGTTTTACAGACAAGGAACACAAGCCGAGACGCTCCTGCCCTGACTCTCTGTAACAGTGCGTATCTCCAGCTCAAGCCAGAAGCAATAGTATTTCAGCACCTTCACCACCCATGGGTTAAGTTTTCAATTCATCCCCCTCAGGTAGCTGAGTCACCCAGCCAGGGAGACAAGTTCCCCTGGGACTTGTTTGCAAAGATCTGCGTTGCAAAGATCTTCAGTTTGCAAAGATCTGTACTTGAGGGGCTGATTCATTTTAGGCAGGTTGGCCTGTCTCTCAGAGGAACCATCCCCAGGCAACCAGGCACCCAACTCAAAGTGCCTCAGCAGAATCCCAAACTCTATGAGGTGAATGAAGTGACCTGCAGACACTGAGGATAGTCCTCCTGCGGCAGAGCTGTAACAGGACTCAAGCTGCCTCAGTTAGAAACGGACGTCCTCCCTTCCATCACAGAAGAGCTGATTTCTTCTGATTTAACATTGTCTTTTTCAGCAGAGCAAGTAAATTTGTATTCATTATAGTAATATATAAACACATAACAAAAATTGCAACTCGTATATTTATACCGCTTACGTAAGGCTCTCAAAACACCTCCTCTGGATTGTTCATCCAGAACAATCACATGCACTAGAAAAGAAGCCCCAGGGTGTCAAGATCAACTTTAAAGGCTCGAATGGCTTCGAGTCAGATGCCATCAGCCCGATTTGCAGGACCTACTCCTTGCACTGAAACTCATAGTGGCTGTGAATGCCTGGAAGCTCACCAAAATAGACCCCCAAATGCTTAAAATCAGGCCCCCTAAACTGGAGGCCTTTTTTAAAAACCTGACTGCATTATGACTTGCCCAAAGTCACAAACGAAACTGGCAGCAGAGTCAGGACCAGAACAAGCCCTTAAGCTGTGAAAAGCCACCATGCTTCCATTTACTGAAGGGAAATCCAAATGTTGTTTCCATAGTACTTACATTATTTGAAAAATAGAGCGATGCAAAAGCAGATGGGCATTCCCAACATATTTTTCTGACTAGTTTTCTTTCTGTGTTGGTTTATTCTAAATAATTTAAATAAAAATACTGCCTTTAGAAATGATATTGCAGAAAGAGCAC
>JAAGAY010136343.1:0-20649 GCA_011801015.1 Ardeotis arabs | reverse complement strand
TTTTTTTTTTTTTTTTTTTTTTTTTTTTTTTTTTTTTTTTTTTTTTTTTTTTTTTTTTTGTGTGCGTGTGTGTATGTGTGTGTGCGACCTCTTCATCTGATGTTTAATAATAAAAGGGATGAACGTTACCACCTGTATCTCTACTGCCTTTCTCTGAAGTTGGAAGGGTCACCACGCTTGCCGGGCAGCCCAACATCGCAGCCCCCTATGGTACCCAGCTCCTGCACCCCATGGAGGGGGACAGACCAGTGGCACGGCACCCCGCCTGCTTCAGGGTGCAATTCCTTGCCGCGCTCAGCATCAGCAGGTCCCTGCCCACCCTGGTGTCACTGCCCCGTTTGTGCCGGCTAGAGCAGCGTTGGCACCCCTGTTTTGATCCATCCTACAGCCAGCCTGGACCACAGTGAGTGTGCAGTGTGGGATGGGGTGGTGGAGTCCTAACCCAGGGTTCCTGGGTGCTGCTGGCACCCTGGGCTGTGTTCTGCAGGGTTTGCTGAGCCCCGGGCACACTTGGCCCCGAGGAGCAGAGGAGGTGGGGAGGTGTGCCTGGGGTGAAGGGATCTCCAGGACCAGGGGGATGGTCCCAAAAGTGGCTCTGGGAGCTGAAGGAGGATGATGGTGGTGCTAGGGCCATGGTGTGTGTGCCAACATCCCAGCCAGTGTGGCAGGGTGCTGGTGGTAGGTGTCTGGAGGGCTTGTGCCATGGGGCCAGCTGTCACCCAGGTGAGTCCTGCTGGGTCTCCCACCCACTCAGGGATGCCGTGGGTCGATGGCATGTTGCCTGTTCATGTTGCACCCGAGCAGGACTGTGGCACGGCTCACGCTGAGCTGGTGGCAGCAGTGGGCTGCGAGCTCCCAGGCTGTGACCCTGCCAGCCTGAGGCAGCCCATCTCCCCTGGCAGGACCGAGTGCATCCACAGTGCCAGGAGGAGATGCCTGTTGTGCTCTGGGCTCACGGCCTCTCTTGCAAGCCCTTGGCACAACTATGCAGCCTGGCAGGGAGAGGCATCCCCGTTTCCCCATTTTGACCTGCAGGACGGGGCTCAGGGGCTCCCCCTGACCTCACATGCCCCACTGCCAGGCTGCCATCGCTGCCCATCTCCTCCAGGGCCATCCAGTTCCCCGTCCCCCCCAGCCAGAGTCACACAGTTGCTGTGGAGAAGGTGCTGGTTTAATGCTGCAGCCCAGCCTGGAGCGAGCCCTGTGACACTACTTGGGGTTACTGTGCCCAAACTGGAATCCTGTCCCCAAGCCCCCAGACTCAGCTGTGCTTGTTGATGTGGCGGGAATGAGTGTGCACGGCCTCCACGAAGGCACCCACATGCTCAGGGTTCATGTCAGGGTAGAGGCCGTGTCCCAGGTTGGCGATGTAGCGTTGGGTCCCAAAACCTTCCAGCATCTTCTTCACCAGCTCACCAATCTTCTCCTGTAGGCATAGTGGGAAACCATGCCTCAGCCCCATCCAGCCCAGGGTACTCCAATCCCACCAGTCCCCAGCCAGCACCGCAGGTGGGGAAACTGAGGCAGGAGGTCTGTAACACAGGCTGGAACTAGTCCCCATCGATGGCAATGGCCACGGCTCACCTTGGGTGCATAGAGCGCGCAGGGATCCAGGTTCCCTTGCAGGGTGACATCTTTCCCTGTCTGTGCACTGCAGCAGGGAGGAAGCAGGTGAGTTGTTGCGTGTGCTGCAGAGGCTGGGGGCAGCTGGGTGCCTGCAGCCCCCACCGCAGGGCACATAGGACCCCTCAGTGCAGCCCCTGGTTGCTGTGAGCTCCACGTAGCATGGGGGCCCAACTATCCCCACCTCTGGAGCAGATGTCTCCAGGCCTGGGATGGCTCAGGGCAGAGGAAGAGTGCCCGGGCACCAGAGCGCTCTGCCAGACTCTTACCGAGCTTCCTGGGGCCGGATGGTCCAGTCGAGACCAACCACCTCATAACCGGAATGGGCCAGGTCGTGCAGCGCATAGTGTGCGTCCTTCGCAAAAATGATCTGGGGAGGAAGGAGATGGGCAGTAACTCCGTGATGGGTCAGGCCCCTCTCCACAGGCTGGACTGGAAGAGGCAGGTACCAAGGGATGCATCCCTCTCCAGCAGCTCCAAGTGCCAGGGTCAACCCAGGCAGCCCCCAACTCACCATGGGCACCAGGGGCAGAGCCTCCTCCTTCAGCTTGCTCTTGACAGCCTGGGCAATGTCTCGGATGTAAGGTAGGGCAAAGTCCTGAAACTGCTCCGGGCCCAGGTGCCCCGCATGGGACTCAAACAGCTGGAGCGCCTGCCGGGGACACGGGGCTGGGAGAGCCGCACCTCAGTCTGTCCTCCTCCTCCCAGAAGCTGGACCCTCTCTGCTGCCTGTCCACCTTCCTGCCTGGCCCTGTCCCCATGCCCCAGGACACACCTGTGCTCCAGCAGCCACCTGCCCGACCAGGTAGTCGGTGATGACATCAGCCAGCAGCCTTAGCAGTTGGTGGCTTGCCTCAGGGTGACGGTAGAGCCAGCTCTTGGCCTTGGACATTGTCGTGGAGCCACCACCTTCAATCATGTAGGACATGAGCGTCCACTGCGGGAAGGAGAGGAGTGGAGTGAAGAGGGTGATGGAGATGCAAGGGGCTGGTCAGAGTGCTGAAGCTCAGACCTGTGAGCACCCCAGAGCCTGGGACACAGCTGCTCCTGCATTGAACGTCCCTCACCTATACACTCTTATAGCACTCACAGCTCTGGGGGCATAATGGCCAGTGTCACCCCAGAAGAAAGAGCAAAGAAGCCCACATGGAGGAGCCACATCACTTACAGGCGCCCCAGAGAAGCCAATGAGGGGCACCCTGCCCTCCAGACTGTGTCGTGTCAGTGTGATGGCCTGGAAGACGTAACCCAGCTCTGCGGTCACATCCACCTTCTGTCGCAGTTTCAGCAGATCCTCCACCTCCTTCAGGGGCTCTGTGAATGTGGGTCCTTTGCCAGGGACCATGACAACCTCCATGCCCAGTGCCTGGGGACAGGGGAGAATGGAAGAAGCACAAATGGGGTGGCTCCAAACCCAGCCCCATTCCCAGCTGCTGCTCCCCACCATTTGCCATGGCTCTCACCTGGGGCACCACCAAGATGTCAGAGAAGATAATGGCAGCATCCAGGGGGAATCGTCTGAGCGGCTGCGGAGGGGAAGAGGCAGCGTCAGTGAGGGGCTGGGACCCCGTCCCCATGGAGGATCTGGACAAGCACATGGGGCAGTGGGGTGGCCAGACTCAAGGTTTCTCCCCATCCCCATCTAGGTGGGGAGAGGAGACACACAGACACCCCCACCCCCTGCCCAGGAAATGCTCACCTGCAGTGTCAGCTCACAGCACAATTTGGGGCTCCGGCAAGTGTCAAAGAAATCCTGCCCTGCCCGGACTTCCCGAAACTCTGCAAGGGACCAGCACAAGTGTTATGGGGTGCGTGCTGGGCACCCCTCACTGTCCCCACCCGCACACCTCTGCCTGCTCACCGGGCAGGTAGCGCCCTGCTTGCCGCATGCACCACACAGGCGTGTGCTCCGTCTCCTCCCCACGCGCGGCCCGCAGGAACGTGTCATTCTTCAGTTTGGGGAAGCCCTTGGGGCTGCGGAAGAAAGAGCAGCGATGGGTTGTCATTGATGGGGGAGCAGGGTGTCCTGGAGCTGGGGGCAAAGGGTGCCAGGGCCAGCGGCTCGTCCTCACTCCCTGGCCAGCGACTGCATGAAAGGGCTTGTGCCCAGCCGTGACAAACGTGACAAATGCTCCCCCTCATGCCCAGCCCAGGCCCTCGCGAGATTAAGTTATCAGGAACAGCAGTTGCCCCGCGCCTGGAGCGATTTGGGGCCGGCGAGGCGCGGGGGCGGGCAGCCCTGCCACCGCTGTCCCCGGCCCCTATCTGTGCCGTGCAGCCCCCGGAGGCCCAGGCGCCGGCCGAGGTGGCAACCACGCGTCCCCAGCCTCCCACCCCGCGGTGTCACCGCCCAGGGGCTGCTGGAGCCCGGCCGGCCTGGGGACGGGGACCCCGGGGAACGGCCAGCACCGTCCCGCTGTGACAGGCGGGGGCCACGGGGACAGTGCCCAAAACCTCCGTTGTGGGACCAGTGACTTCTCTGTCAGACCAGTGGCCCCGCGGATCCATCCCAGCGCAGGATCAGTACCCCCAGTGCGGGATCAACCCCCGCAGCGTCTCACCAGTGAGCCCAGTGCAGGACCCCAGTGCCACAGCACCGTCCCTAGGGCCACATCACTGTCCCCCGCGCTGACCCCGCCGCCCTCCCCGGCCCTGGTTACTCACATGAGCCGCTCGTCTCCCTCCATTCTCCCGCGTCGCTTCCCGGCCCCTCACGTTGCCTCCCGACGCCTCCCTACGCCTCCCTATTCCTCCCGACGCGACCCGTCCCGCCCCCGTCCCGCCCCGCCTGCGCCGCCATCTTGCCGTAGTCCCGCCTCTCCGTACGCCGCCATCTTGCCCTGCTCCTCGCTCCTCCGTACGCGACACGGGCGCCGCCATCTTGCGTCCGCCCCATCGGGCGCCGCCATCTTGCCTGGTCGGCGGGCGGGGTTTGCCGTAAACCCGCGAGTAGCGACCCCGCCGGTGTGGGGGCTCGGCCGCTGCCTGCCGTGCACGGTAGCCGGTACGCGATGCGTGCAGGGGGGGAAGCGCCGCACCAGGTGCTGGGCCGGCTGCGGTTCTTGCTGCAGTGCAGCGAGTGTTTCCGCCGCGCCCGGGCGCTGCCCGCCGCGCTCTGCTACGTGCCGCGGGAGGTGCAGTACAAAATCTGCAAGGACCCCGCCGCCGCCACCCCCCGCAGCCTGCTCAGCGTCTGGGACAGCCCGGGGCCGGCGCGGGGCGGGAAGCGGGCGGCGCGGGCCACCATCGAGGTGCGGAAGGGCGGCTGCCTGCGCGCCACCGGCGAGGAGTACTGCAACGGCGCCGGGCTCTGGGTCAAGCTCAGCAAGGTAACGGCGGGGGGGGGGCCCTGGGAGGCCGCCGCGGCCTGCGCTGCCCGCGGAGGGGCTCGCCCGTCCCCTGACGGCAGCCGGCCGTGCCCCGCAGGAGCAGCTGGAGGAGTACCGGAGCGGCTGCGAGCTGGAGGAGGGCTGGGTGCTGGTATGCAAGCACGCCGACGGCGGGGACCGGCTGGTGCCGGTGGAGTCCACGGAGCGGATCCAGCGGCAGCAGCAGCTCTTCGGGGTGGACTACAAACCCGTCATCAGGTGCTCCGTCCCTCTAGGTCGCCATCCCGGGCTCCGCCTTGCACGGCAGAGAGCAGGGAGGTTCTCACCCCCCCCCCGTTCACCCAGGCCCAAGGGCGTGGGGTTTCAGTGTGCTGCCCCTCAGCCGTTCCTGCCCTGGACTGAGGAGCCCCGGCCCACTCAGTCCCTGCTTCCATAGAAGTGAGGCAATAGGGATGCCAGGTGTGGAGTTGAACTGGATTTGTCTCAGCCGCTGTGCTTGTCACCTGCCTTAATGGGCTGGAAGATGTAGATGGTTGGAAAGGAAAGGGTGGCAGATGAGGGTGGAGGTGATGGATGATGGAGTTCAGGGTCTTTAAACTCAAATCTTCCCCTTGCAACTACTCCTTGAGCACAAGCTCCTTCTTTCCCCTGGGATTTTCTCACTCCCCTCTTCTCTGGGTTGTTTCAGATGGGAGCAGGTGGTGGACCTGACATACTCCCTGCGCCTCGGAGCAAAGCCCAAGCCCATGGAGCAGGATGAGGCCGCAGTAGAGAAGCTTCGGTATGAGCTGTTTCCCAGCTTCTGCTGTGGTTGGGGGCAAGCTGCTGTCTCCCTGGCTGCTCAGACAGCTGTCTCCTGCAGAGCAGGGGGAGATGGGGGAAGACAGGCAGCGGGGAACAGTTCCGCTTGGCACAGTCTTGCTCTAGATAAGCACAAAGCAGAAAACACAGCAAGACCAAGGCAAGCAGGACATGAACTTGCCATCCCTAACCTGTTAGCCTGGCTGCCCCTGGCTCTCCAGACCTGTTAATCCCTCTTCCATGGTAGGTTTGTGCCCCCAACATGGACTTATGAATGTGATGAAGACCTGGTGCATTTCCTGTATGACCACATTGGGAAGGAGGATGAGAACCTGGGCAGCGTCAAGCAGTATGTGGACAGCATTGATGTCTCGTCCTACACGGTGGGTTAAAGGGACAAGGTTGCATCAGCCTGTCTGGGGAACGTGGATGGTGCTTGGTGGGCTGGGCTGAGCTGGGCTGTGTTTGAGGATGTGGGAGAGAAGCCTGGGGAGTGTCATGCAGCATATTGTGTAATGTGACCCCTGGAACGGTTCTGGTTTGAGATGCAAAAGCCAATATTATCTGCTAAGCTGATTTTAGGGATGGTTTGATATTTTGTGCTGTATGTGTGACCCCAGAGCGCCTTGGAGGGTCAGCCCCAGTGTTCTGTGCACTCTATACTCCCTGTGTGTACCCACAGCCCAGCAAAGGAAACAGGCCAGCTTGACAGCCCTCTGGATCTAAGATTCGTGACAAGAGTAACCACTAAGGGGAAGTTAATCTTCCTTTTGTTCACTGCCTTCTTCCAGGAGGACTTCAATGTGTCTTGCTTGACCGACAGCCATGCTGACACATACTGGGAGAGTGACGGATCCCAAGGCCAGCACTGGGTGCGGCTCAACATGAAGAAAGGCACCATTGTCAAGTGAGGCACCTCTCCTCTGTGCGCTGGCTTGCAGCTAGGGCGAGCCCTATGACCCCTGCTCTCTGCATGAGTCCATCATGACCCAAATTCGCCCTGCGCTCCCTGCCCCTCAGCCTTTGCTCTGGCTCTGGGCTTGAAGGGGTATTAGGATTGTCACAGGTATCCGGGGATCCCAGCTCCAACTTGTTCTTAATAACAAGTGTGACCAGGCAATGAGAGGGAGCAGCAGTTACCTTCTCCTCATTTCATGCTTGCTTTTGCAGGAAACTCCTGTTGACAGTGGATACTACTGATGAGAACTTCATGCCCAAGCGGGTCGCCGTGTACGGTGGCGAGGGGGACAATCTGAAGAAACTGAACGATGTCAGCATCGATGAGTGAGTGGGTGGAGGTGGAGAGGGTGGTGTGGCCTTTGCAGGGGCCGGAGGTGCTGGACACCCTGACACTACACAGTCGTGCCAGCACTAGCCTGGCTTAAGAGACCCAGGGCCTTGGGACAGGCATTTTCCATCTCTGAGCTGCAGGTTCACTCTGCCTACAGTAGCAGACAGTACAATCATCAGGGCTCTCCTGATCCAGTTGTGGAACCCATCGGGATCATGTCACCTGGACCTGAGGCACCAGCAGGTTCAGGCGTTCAGCATAGGCCATGTTGTAGGCAACTGGGTCGGGGTTCCTGCCACAGACTTCTGTTTCAGAAGATGCAAACAGTCTTCCCTTACAGGCAGCCAAGTGGATTTTGGCAGGATGGGTGAGGGAACAGCTTTGCAGCCCTCATCTGTGCTGTGTTTGCAGGAGCTACATTGGGGATGTGTGCGTCCTTGAGGACATGACAACACACCTGCCTGTCATCGAGATCCGGATTGTGGAGTGCAGAGGTAGGGCCGGGTGTGATGTCCACATCCACAATGCACCTGTAAGATACTGTATGTTTCTTCCGGTGGCTTGTACTTCTTGGGCCTGCGGGCTGTTTCAGATGAGATGCAGAAGGACCATGAGAAACTCCAGGGGGACCTGGAGGTTTGGAGGGTCTCCGCTTTCGTCCTGTTTTTCTCTGCCTTCAATTATTATTTTGTTTTTCCTCTGTAAATGCCTCGCTTCTTCTTCACAGAGGTATTTCAGGCTCCCAGTGCGCAGCCCCAGAACTGGTGGAGCTGGTCACGTTCCTAATGCTTTTATAGACCTCCCATGCTGGAAGGCTTGCTTCTCATGGTGTTAGCATATCATCCATGGTCTTCCTTGGCAGATGATGGGATTGATGTTCGCCTCCGAGGCATCAAAATCAAATCCTCCCGACAGAGGGACCTGGGGCTCAGCGCTGACATGTTCCAGCTGCCCAATTTAGTGCGCTACCCTCGCCTAGAAGGGACAGACCCTGACCTGCTGTACCGACGGGCTGTGCTCATTCAAAGGTACTGTATGGAGCGGGGCAGACAACTGGGGTGGCATTGCCTGCAGGAACTGGTGCAATCTCCAGCACGGGTATGGCTGGAAGCTGTAAAGCTGTGTGACTCCCCTTGGGACAGGCATCCTGGAGAAAATAGCAGAGTTGTTTGGGAACAAAGTGGGCTCTGGAGTAACTGTCCTACACTTTCAGAGGAATTTTGCAGCTCAAGTTCACAGTGTCTTCTGTGTCGCAGGCGTAGCGTATCTGTGTGGTGTGTGGGGCAGGTGCACGTGGAGTCCCTTAGAAGGGGTGCAAGATCCCTACGGTGCCCAGAGAGTGGGAATTTAGTACTAAAGGCTCTGTGATGTAAAAGACCCCGCTGGGTTGAGTTTGGATTAGTTGTTACTTTTCTGCTTGTGTCCATGGATGTCTGGTTTGGAATAGGCTTGTGCAGATCCTTGTCCCTCCTGTGTCTCAATACCTTCTTCTTTGGGATTTAGGTTCATCAAGCTCCTGGACAGTGTCCTGCATCACTTGGTGCCAGCGTGGGACCACACTATTGGCACGTTCAGCAAACTCAAGGTGAGCGAGTCCCTCTGTGTCTTGTGGGGCCTCAGTCTGGCACAGTGATTGCGCTTGGGCTGTGGCAGGGGAAACAATCGGTGCTTGTTGCCTTTGAAGCAGCTCAAGGGAAATACCTGGCTGCGCTCGGTTTATTAAAGCTGTGAAAGGCGATATTGTTCAGAGGCTAGTTCCCTGCTAAAATGCTGATGTCGAAACATGGAGCTATGGGGTAACAAGTAGAATCAAACCAGTGCACTTCACCCACAAAAGGACTTGGGCCATAGCAGCCCTGGGCATGTGAGCTGGACGTGCATCCCCTCCAAGATCTCAGCCCAGGACGCTCTGTTCCTGCACTTGCTGCCAGCAGTTTTGAGCTGGCTGTGTCCAAATGGCAAGGCTTTTACCAGTAACTTTTTTTCTGGTTTTAGTAATCTTTTAATTTCCAGATTTCTTATAAGACTGAGCTCATCCCTCCAGTTGTCTGTTTTGCGTACATCCTCTCCCAGAATACATGTGCTGGGCATTGCTGGGTTAGTCCCATTCTGTGTGTTTTCAGGCCTGGTGTCAGAGAGCACTGTAATTCCTGTGCCAGCTCAGCGTGAGACCGAAAGCATTTGAGGATTCTTGTTTGTTTAGAGGAGCTTGGCTTGATTACAAATATGAGGGATAATAAGACCAATGCTCTGGGGAGAGTGAGGGTGAAGGAGAGTCCAAGCAACGTTGGAGTGTGAGCATCAGGTGGTGACTGATGAAGAGAGGACTGGGCTTGGAATCTCCCTTAAGCCAGAAAGCAAAATCTTTCAGAGGCAGAGGTGGAGCAAATATTGTCAAGGAGAATGTTTCTGTGAGTGGAAGGCGTTAGCCCTGGGAAGGGGAGAGACCTGGTGGTGCAGTGCCTTGAGTAGGAAGTAGGTGACATGTTTGGGACACTGGGCACCTTCTGACATTTTGAACATACCCATTGGCAGCATATCAAGCAGTTCTTGCTGCTGTCCAAGAGGCGCACAGCTCTCATTACCCAGTGTCTGAAGGACTCTGAGACCAGCAAGCCCAATTTCATGCCGCGGCTCTATATTAACCGACGCCTGGCTATGGAGCACCGAGACAACCCTGCCCTGGACCCCAGCTGCAAGAATGCTGTCTTCACCCAGGTACTATCCTCCTGAAAGGGTCCCCGCTGCTCTGGGGAGAGTGGGACATCCAAAAACCACAATGAACCACGTAGAGGTGGGTGGAAGGAACAACTTGGAGCTGGGGATACCTGGAGTCCTCAAGGCCTCTTCACATGACTCATGGGCTCTACAGTTACATGTGCTGATGACCCCATATCCAGGAATAACCTCTAGGAGGGTTTGGGATCTCTGAGTTGAAGTCTCTACTCTATCCTGGATGCTCTCTGTGGCATGTTGCTAATGCAGAGCATAACAATCTCATTACACTAAAAGGGCAGCAGAGAATTCTTGTGTGACAACAGTAATGCAGCTGTATACAGTTCTGTGTCGTGGTTTTACAGCAATGTTGATCTTCCTGTTGTCATTCTCCGCCCTTGTCTTCAAAAGATCTGTTGCTCTATGCGTGCATAAACAGCCCAGACTGCTGTGAGGTTTAATATGTGTTCAGTGTACCTCTGAGGCCAGAAAGCTCCATACAGTGGTTAGCACTGTGATTTCATGTTCACCATCCAAAAATGAAGGACTTCTAGATACTTTAGAGATCAGCTTTGGTCAGTATTTAAAGGTCTGGGGCAAACCAGATTTTTTTCCAATTTCCTGCCTTCACCTGGCACCAGATCCCCAGGAGAGGGGATACCAGCCTTGGTCTTCTCTGCTTGTTGCAGGTGTATGAAGGCCTGAAACCCTCAGACAAGTTTGAAAAGCCTCTAGATTATAGGTAAGTGGTGTCTGGGGGAGGGAGGGGATCACACGGTGCTGGGAGCTATGGCCTCAGGCACAGCAGGGTGTTTGGGAAGCCTGTGTGTGTCCTGTGCACTGGGGAGGATTTGCTAGGGCAGGAGCCAGCTCAGCCACGGGATCAGGGCCTGTTTCCCAAGGTGTCACCTCCCAATTGAGGATGCAGCTGTCTGTTGTGGTTTAACCCCAGCCTGCAACTAAGCACTATGCAGCCGCTCACTCACTTCTCCCACCTCCTCCACAATGGGATGGGGAGGAGAATCGGGGAAAAAAGTAAAATGCGTGAGTTGAGATAAAGACAATTTAATAGGACAGCTAAGGAAGAGAAAATAATAATAATAATAATTCAAAAAGAATATACAAAACAAGTGATGCATAGTGCAATTGTTCACCACCTGCTGATCAATGCCCAGCCCAACCCCAAGCAGCGATATGCCCCTGGCCAGCTTCCTCCAGTTTATATGCTGAGCATGACGTCATATGGTCTGGAATATCCCTTTGGCCAGTTCGGGGCAGCTGTTCTGGCTGTGCCTCCTCCCAGCTTCTTGTGCACCTCCAGCCTCCTCACTGGCAGGGCATGAGAAGCTGAAAAGTCCTTGACTTAATGTAAGCACTACTTAGCAACAACCAAAACATCGGTATGTTATCAACATTATTCTCATCCTAAATCCAAAACACAGCACTATACCAGCTACTAGGAAGAAAATTATCCCAGCCGAAACCAGGACACTGTCCCTGGAGACTGAGGTCTTGTCCTGTCCCAAGCCCAGGCTGGTCCACTCTAGTCCTCCACTGGTGTCCGTGCTGTGCTTGCTGCTTCCCCAGCATCTCCTTGGCTTTGAGCAGCATCTCAGGTGATGCCTGGTTCTCTGCAGGTGGCCGTTGCGTTATGACCAGTGGTGGGAGTGCAAGTTCATCGCAGAGGGCATCATCGACCAAGGTAGGGGCTGTGTGAGGCAAGGGCTCCTCTGGAGCAGAGTCAGGGGTTGGTAGGGTGATTTGGTTGCTGTAGGGGCTCTCATTCGTTCCCAGTGTTACTGCCCATGTCGGAGAAAGGGAAGGCGAGTTGCCTTGTCCTGCCACCCCTGGCCATGTCCCGGGTAAGGAGTGCTGCTTGCTGGGATGGGGATCAGATCTCCGTTAGTCACCAGCAACAGCTTTGACTGTGCCAATGCTCCCTCTGGCTGTCCTCCACAGGCCAGGCAGGGATGTTATTTCTTCTATCATATTTCCTCTGGTGCCATAAGGCTCTGACAGGAGCCTTCTGCTTAGCCTTAGGCCACGCTGGACCAGAATTCCTCATCTTTGCTCCATAACTGGGAGGGTTGGCACATGGGGAGTTCACATCACTAAAAACACCCTTCTTTTGGGGTTGCAGGTGGTGGTTTTCGGGACAGCCTGGCGGACATGTCGGAGGAGCTGTGTCCCAGCTCAGCAGACACCCCTGTGCCTCTACCCTTCTTTGTGCGCACATCCAACCAGGTGCTGTGGGTCAGGGTATCTGAGGCAGATCTTCCTGTGCCTGGCAATGCAGCGCTGTCCCTGTCCCCCTGCATGCCAGGGACGTACCTTCTTTCTCTGGTCCAAAGCTTTTCCTTGTGAAGGGTTGGGTAGGTTGCTTTGTGGCATCTTGTTTTGGATATGCTGACAAGTGCCTGGATACTTGTCTCTCACTAGGAACATTGCCAAGGAGGATGGGAGGCTTAGCCCACTTCTGTTGTGAGAAGTGCCCAGAGGCACTGCAGGAACTGAGTTTGGGGTGCTTCATGCTGCACTGAGATCATGACTTGGAATTTTGCCTCTCACTCCTGTAGGGTAATGGCACAGGAGAAGCCAGGGACATGTATGTCCCCAACCCTTCCTGTAAAGACTTCCCAAAGTACGAGTGGATCGGACAGATCATGGGAGCAGCTCTGAGGGGCAAGGAGTTTCTGGTAAGCTTTCCACCCCATCTCTGCATGGAGATTTGGAGTCATTAGTCCCTTCTGCAGCCTGTCCGACAGGAGCATGGGAGGACTCTGTGATCACACCCTGGGAAAAAGGTGTTTGTCAGGATTTGGGGCTGAGGTGTTAGGAGAGCTCATAGCCTAAGTTTTGTGAGATGCTGCTGGAAGCTTGGAAGAGAGTGCCTGGTGTTTGCTGAGCTATGATGAGTTCTGAATGTGGACAGGGGGAGCAGGGAAGCTCCTTTGTGTCTGCACTGTTGAGCCCTGTCTCCATCTTTGGGAATGTCACCTTTCACACAGACTCAGCAAAATTCCTGTTCTCCTTCAGGTCCTGGCTCTTCCTGGCTTCGTATGGAAACAGTTAACAGGGGAGGAGGTCAGCTGGAGCAAAGACTTCCCTGCCGTGGACTCTGTGCTGGTGAGAGGATCCTACTCCTTGTAGCGCTCAGCAAGGTGGTGATTTGTGTCCCTGTGCTCGTGCTGTACTTGTTTCCTCCTGTGACGTGTCAAAGCAACGTGCACAAAAAGTGCACTCTTAGCGTTTAACGCATCCTATAGCTAATACAGAGATGTAGCCGTGCTGACTACTGCATCAAGCACGCAATGCCCCAGGGCCTGCTAAACAGCTCTAGGGCAGCATATCCCATGCTGTGCTGCTGTCCCAGTCACTCCAGACTTTGTCTCGGAAGGGAGGAGATGGGGGCTTGGGCACACTGTTGCCCGCTGGACTTCTCTCTAACAAGCACCCATCTGGGGCCTGGGCAGGTGAAGCTCCTGGAGGTGATGGAAGTCATGGACAAAGACACCTTTGAGTTCAAATTTGGGAATGAGCTGACCTACACGACAGTGCTGAGTGACCAGCGCGTGGTGGAGCTGATCCCCAATGGCAGCAGCACCGTGGTGCGCTATGAGGACCGCAAGGAGTTCATCCGCCTGGTGCAGAAGGCTCGACTGGAGGAGAGCAAGGAGCAGGTAACGCTGTGCCCATAGCATCAGTGGTCGTGTCCCAGAGACATAACCCCCAGTCTTTTTCTGGTAACATGCATCATAGTCAGTGTCTCTGTGCTCATTAGTGCAATAATAGGCAGTCCTTTTGGTGAAGTCCTGGACCCCATAGACTTGCTGAGAAGCAAAGTGGCTTGTAGCAGCATGGGAGACATGAGCTTTAATTCCCAGCTTTGACACGGGCTTCCTGAATGACCTGTGTTGCATCTCTGTGGGATACTGTTCCCTTCTTCAGGTTCCTTGGAGCATTTTCTGAGCAGTCACATGGCTTGCATCAAGTCCGTAGGCTGAACCACAAGCCAGGGAAATAGGCAAGACATGCTGCTTACCTGCCCTGTCTCCTTTTCAGATCATGGCCATGCAGGCTGGCCTGCTGAAGGTGGTGCCCCAAGCTGTTCTTGACCTCCTCACCTGGCAGGAGCTGGAAAAAAAGGTCTGTGGAGACCCTGAAGTCACGGTTGATGCCCTGAAGAAGCTCAGTAAGTGAAGGGCTCTGCTGAAAACTCTTTCCCTGAAAACAAGACTGTCTTCTGTCCTTGCTGGGACAAGGAGAGGTGTGGGAAGGTGATATTAGCCTGTATTACAGTGAGAATGTGGGCCTGTATACTGCTTGCCTTTCACTGGGCGCTGATGCGGGCAGGGTTCTCCTTTGTCTCTATGCTGGGCATCAGAGTAGAGGCTGGGGCATCCCTAGGCTGCCAGTATCTGAGCCTCTGTGGAGCTGAGATGTGGATCTGGATGTGCTTTCTGTGAGGGCCCTGACTGCATGTGTCCCTCGCACCTTGGGTCTCCATGCTCATGCCCTGCAGACACCTAGAGGTTTCTTCCTGCTCCGGCAGAGGACCCCTGGGTGAGCAGGGAAGCCCCTGCTCTAATTTATCCAGGAGGAGTTCAGATCTTTAATAAACTCCTTTTCTGTATCCTTTCTGCCAGCACGGTTTGAGGACTTTGAGCCATTGGATACCCGTGTTCAGTACTTCTGGGAAGCACTCAACAACTTCACCAATGGTGAGTGATTTGCTCTGCCGCTGCATATCTTGTGCCATGATGGCCCCTGCATGCTGGCTGGGAACTGGAGGGTGAAAACACCCTAGTTGCTGCCAGGGGAACAGATGGGAGCCAAGGAGAGCAAGCAGCTGGGCTGAAGGAACTGCTTGCTAGCACTGGGGTTAGCTGGAAGTGGCTGTACCCCATCTCACATCCCTCTAGGGTCTGCTGATGTCTTTACTTTGCCTTCACAGAGGATCGCAGCCGCTTCCTCAGATTTGTTACTGGCAGAAGCCGCCTTCCAGCACGGATCTACATCTATCCAGACAAGATGGGGTGAGTCCATTCTTCTGTAGATTGCAAGGCTGACAGATCCCACCCCAAAGGGATGTTTACTCTGGTCTCCTCTACCTTGCTGGCCTGGGTTCTGACCCGTTTGTCACCTTTTCCCCAAGCTCTGAGACGACAGATGCTTTACCGGAGTCATCCACCTGCTCCAGCACCCTCTTCTTGCCCAACTATGCCACGTAAGTTTTGGTGTTTCCATACATCTGGGGTACTGTGTCTGGGCTCTCTTCTTAACCTTGGTGCTGACCCACAGGGCCCCATCGCTCTGCCACACTTATGTCCCCCTCCTGTACCATATGGCTGCTGTGATTCTCTCTGTGTGCTCCATCTCAGAAAGCATCTTGTCTTCTTGGCTGACAAATGCAGCAATAGCAACTCCTCCTTGTCTTTTTTTCTTTTCCTTCCCCTCTCTCCTGCCATCCCTAGAGCCAAGGTATGTGAAGAGAAGTTGCGCTATGCCGCCTATAACTGCGTGGCCATTGACACAGATATGAGTCCATGGGAAGAGTGATGTTGCAGCTTGACCGAACAGCATGGACAATCATTTGACAAAAAAGGTGCAAGGGGAAGAGCTCCCTTGTACCCCCGGGATGTGTATATATAATAAACATACAGGCGTGAAGCCTGCCTCCCAGCAGTGGTAACCAGCACCTTTTTGGATGTGGAGGTTTGGGTCTTCAGCAGGATGGGAGCCAGCTTGGAGTGTAAATGTGATTGCCCAGCCCACATACATGAGAATGCTCTGCTATGCTTTTGTAATGAGTTTCTTCTCTGCGTGTCCCTGTTGCAGCTCCACAACTCTCGCTCCTCCCAGGATGCGCTCTGTTCCAGACAGAAGTGGAGTAGGGCCACAAAGCTGCACAGCAGGTTACAGCACAGGACAGAGAACTGTCAGCTGCTGCTGAGACCGCGGGGATGCTCAGAGATGCTCAGTGTCTCCTAGCCTGAGTGTCCTGACCACATTCCTTTGCCTTGTTCCTGCTCTCACCTGAGGTCAGTAGAAATGAGATCGTGTGCCTAGGTTTAATAAGAAGTGTGGCAGGCTGGTGGCAGGTGCTGCAGGGGTGCCTCTGGCCGCCAGGTGTCAGGACAGACCTGCACAGGAGAGTGCTGACAGCGAGTGCTGTCAAGAAAGGGCTCCTATGCTTTTACATCGCACAAAATCCTGGTTCCTGTGACCACTTGTGGTTCCCTGCACCCCTTGCACAGCAGCGACTGCTGGGGGAGCTGTTCCCCTACGAGAGGTGGAAACTGTCTGCTTCCCTCCTGCTCTGTAACCTTCAGTCTGCATCGGACATGCTGGTGGCCTAGCAGCTGTTCTCCCAGGCTCTTTGAGCCTCAGTTTTCCCCTAAAAGCCAGTATTACAACTAGTCTGTTCTAGTTCTCACGGAGACATGCAGGCAGGGCCAAGCTCTTCTCCCAGACAGCAGGAGTTAGAGGAGGCAAGGCAGCGCCGGGCTCTGCTTCCCTTTGCTGTGGTGAGGTAGGTGGAGGTTTCAGGTGGACTGGGAAAACCTTTGCCCCAGGAGAGTGGAGAGACTGTGGATACCAAGGGTTGGAGCTTCTTGAGCAGACGGACATGCAATGTGTGAGCGAGGAGCAGGCAATGAAAGCTTTACATCTTCAAGAGCATTGGGAGTGTTCCCTTGGTCTTCCCAGCCCTGGCCAGGGATAGTCATTGCCTAGCGCTGTGAGCTACCGGATGTCAGTCCGCTGTTATACTCCTAGCTCCATCTTCAGCCTGCGTGGTCTGTTGGAGTAACAGTGAGAGCCACTGGGTCACTGGGGCTTCACTGGAATGGGGCTTGTGCTCTGAGGTAAGATTTATCTTGTCTTAATGCTTCATGCCTTTTTCTCCTGTATTGAAGGAGTCTGTCATCCAGAAATCACTTTGTTGTAAACAAAGTCCTTCCCTTCACCAGTTTTCCTTTGAAACTGCTGCATTCCCAGACATGCCGAGGGTGTTTGTACTAAAAGGGACGTAGGACCAGGGGAGAGCATGTGCTGCCATCTCCCACATCGCGGTGAGTGATGGGGTGACCGGGGAAGCCAGGAGAAGCAGTTTCTGGCAGCCCTTGCCTGTACCAAAGCCTTCCACGCTCAGCTGGGTGAGTGTGAAGTCCCATCTGCTGGAGGAGGTTTTTTGTAAATCCTAGATTTATCTCAGAATTGAGCTCTGTCGCTTTGCGACTGATTTCAACAACCAGCGTGGACAGGACAGAGACAGAGCGATACCTTTCCGTGCTGGTGGCTGAGTCACTTCCTAGGGTGTCTGTGTTAAATGGGCACGAGCAAGCAGGTGAAAGGACTTTGATCTGCTGGCTTGGCCTTGGTCAGGAGTGTTGGTGAAGGAGTCTTCAGCATCGAGCTGGGATTTGAAATGAGCCATCCTAGATCCTTTCTGGCCACTGACATTTGGGTAGAATTGATCCTGCTTTTTTCAGCCTTGCCCATTTGTCTCCAAGGGAGATCAGCAGGAGGTCACATTATTTACTGAGCAGAACTAGAAGTAGCAAGAAAAATTGACTCCTCTCTGGTGCTTTATTGCCAGGCAGGGGTCAGTTGGTTGCTGAGTGGCTCAGGGCAGGGTGGATAAAAGGGCCCTAGTCTTTGGTGAAGGGTGAGCTGATGCCACCTGTGGGAACAGGCAGGCCAAGAGCCAGCTGGGGCTGCTTGGGGTGACCAGCTGTGGGAGAACGGGCACCTCTGGCTGAGACATCTCCAACAGGTGACCACTGGCTTCCCTGGCCTTGGTGGAAGCAACTGCAGCTGACAGGATAACCGAGGTAATTACGGAGGTACTCAGAGCAGCTCAGGTTTCCCACTGAGGGATGAGATGCTTCACTAGCTCTGCTGCCTCTCATCATCCATGCATACAGTCCCAGCCCTCCCTGATGAAGGGAGAGCTGCTGTGCAGGGTGGTGCTAAGAGCAGAGCCTGGCTGAAGCGTTGGGATCCTTCCCCAGAAGCATTGTAGCATCTCCATCCTTGGAGATGCTCAAGACTTGTCTTACAGCCCTGGGCAATCTCATTTAACTTCTAATCTTGCCCTGCTGACTTCAGGTCTAGGTCCTCCCTAACGTGAAGCACTTGATGGAGTTACCAACTCCAGCTTTTCCCATATTTCTCTACTCTTCCTCCCAGCAAAGTCTTTTAGCCCCTGACCTCTCACCCCCCTGGGTTTATTTCCTGACACTGAGAAAAGAGTGCTGCCCAAGGGCTTGCTGGAGCTCTGGTGTGAGTGCTGGAGCTCTGGGGAAATGATCTAGCTGATGATGGGGATTTTTATTTAAAAAATATTTGTAGTAACAAATATTATTAACAAATATCTGGCCCTAGCAAGAAGGCTGCAGTTGGGAGCTCAGCCAGGATGGTCTGGGTTTAACCCCTACAAACATATTGAGAAAAACATTGTTTTACCATATATACCACTGTTTTACTGTTCATTTTATGTTATGGCCATACACATGTCAGAGAATGGCAGCAGTCACTGCTGTAGTGTTATATCAGGGTGTAGAGACCTGTGAAAGCCCTTCTAGTTGCAGGAAAAGGCCATTGCTGCTGTGAGGTCTCAGCTGAGATGAGATCATTTAGTGCACGGTCAGAGCATCTGGACAAATGTGGCTGCTGAGCAAGGAGGCCAAGATAACCCACGGATCATGCTGTTGAGTTTGCTGTGTAAAGATGAGCTGGGAAGGGGGAGCTGGTAACCCACCTGGATCTCCTCCGCGCAGTCCTCTGTCTCGTCTGTGATGTTTTAAAGCCAATCGCAAACTGAATTTCTGCTGTGACAGCCCAGCGAGTTGTCGAAAAGGTCAGCCTGGCTCAGCTCTGGCCAATCTCAGTGGCCCAAAGTAGGTGTTATTTCAGTGCTGGGTTACGTTCCTCCTCTGATCTCTAAAGCTGGGGGTAGAAGCTGTCTCCTACCGTGTCTGAGAAGACACAAGTCAAGTGCCCCTGCCGCGGACTCCTGCTACGTGTGGCCTGGGGCACAGGAGCCCTCCTGGGCAGCAGGAACGGGACGCTGCGCGTCTCCACCCTCTCACCCAGTCTCAAGTTGGTTGAGATCAATTTTCAAGCCCATGCCATCCTGAGGAAGGTGCCGGTGCCTCTGAGGGTAGGCTGAGCAGAGGAGGCATCTGTGGGTAGGGGCGAGCTGGGGGAGGGACTGATGCAGTGACGGCTCCATGTAACCACTTCTTCTTGACGAATTGCCATAGAATAGCTTCAGGTGATTAATAACGCACGTGTAGTCTAGCTGTTCTTGTTAGTCCACTAATCTCCTGGAGCATGACAAGCTCTAAGTAGTTTGACAGGATCTGTCTGTCCCTACCTCATGTAGGATCTAAAATAAAGTGAATGAACTAACTGCTCCTGCCCTTCCTGATGGTTTGTCTGGCTGGGGCTCCTGCGTCCTGTTGGGTTAAACAGGGATGGAGACGGGCGTCATGAGAGGCAACTGGAGGTGAAGCAGACACTGGCCTGGTGACACCCTTTGCACACAAAGCAGTGCCATGGAGGTGGCTCAGTAGTGACTGGCTGAACCCTTTTGCAGCAGCTCTGCAACCAGTTTTATAGGGTGGCGTGGCTGCGGAGGGAGGGTGCAGGATCCTCCTGGCTGCAGTAGCCATGGTTCAGAGCAAGGCAGAAGCTTGCATTTCTCTCACCCTGTGGTTCAGGGCCCTTTGCTCCTGGCGGGGCCGGTGCGATGAGGCACCGGCACGCCCGTTCGATAGATAACGCTGCAGGGGCAGCAGCTGTCGGACCTCTCTTTGCACCGTGCCTTTGCAGGCAGAGATGGAGCTGGACTCTGACCTGCCAGGAGAGCAGGCCGGTGCCGGAGGGGTGTGAGGACCTTTGAGCTCTGCCAGCCGGGTTGTTTCCTGCTCCCTAAACGTAGCTCTTGGTGCCCAGCCTGGAGAAATTCAAGCGCTGTAGGGTGGAGCTGAGTTGCTGTCCGCCACCGCCTCGCCACGGTATGCGACAGGCAGGTGTGATCGTGGGGCGACGCACTGCCAGTGTTCTGGGGCAGTTGGGTGCTGCCGGGTGTCGTGGCCTCGTTCCTGCTGCCAGGATGTCACTGCTGGCTGGGATAAAGCTGTTCTGGGGCTGGGAAGCCCGTCATCCTCCTCAGCGGGGGCCTGGAGCCTCCCCACCCGCTGCAAGCCTGCCCTGGGGCAGCAATATGTCCCCAAGCCGGCTGTCCCCATGGCAGGATGCCCTCTCCCCTCTTTTCCCCATCCGTGCTGGAGATGTGGCCCTGTGCCCTGACCCCCCAGGGACCCCCTCTCTGTTTGTAGAGGGGTAAGGGGATGTTGGAGGCCAGGAGGGAGTAGAGTCCAAACGGCAGGGCGAGGGGATGCGGGTGACCCGGCTGAGCTCCTGCCGGGGACCGAGGGACCAGGGCCGGCGTAACACAGCCGCGTCTTGGCAAACGGCGGCGGCCCCGCACCCAGCACCCCGCGGCCCGGGAGGGGTGAGGGAGGGCTGGGGCCTGCCCCGGGGAGGAGGCCGCAGCCCGGGGAGGGCGCGGCCGGAGGCGGAGGCGGGCGCGGCGGCACGGCCGGAGGCGAACCGGTACCGCCGGGGCACAGCGGCGGGGGGACAGCCCGGGGCGCAGCGGGAGCGGCACCACCGTGCACGGTAGCCGGTACGCGATGCCTGCGGCGGGGGAAGCGCCGCACCAGGCGCTGGGCCGGCTGCGGTTCCTGCTGCAGTGCAGCGAGTGCTTCCGCCGCGCCCGGGCGCTGCCCGCCGCGCTCTGCTACGTGCCGCGGGAGGTGCAGTACAAAATCTGCAAGGACCCCGCCGCCGCCACCCCCCGCAGCCTGCTCAGCGTCT
>JAAGAY010136342.1:0-39141 GCA_011801015.1 Ardeotis arabs | reverse complement strand
CACACAGCTTGGTGTCATCGGTGAACTTGCTGAGGGTGCACTCTATCCCACTGTCCATGTCGCTGACAAAGATGTTGAACAGGGCCGGGCCCAACACGGACCCCTGAGGGACGCCACTCGTGACGGGTTTCCACTTGGACATCGAGCCGTTCACCACCACTCTCTGAGTGCGGCCATCCAGCCAGCTTCTTATCCACCAAGTGGTCCATCCATCAAACCCATGCCTCTCCAGTTTAGAGAGAAGGATGTCGCGCGGGACAGTGTCAAAAGCTTTGCACAAGTCCAGGTAGGTGATGTCCATTGCTCGTCCCTTGTCCACCGATGCTGTCACCCCGTCATAAAAGGCCACCAAGTTGGTCAGGCACGATCTGCCCTTGGTGAGGCCGTGTTGGCTGTCACCAACCACCTCCTTGCTCTCCATGTGCCTTAGCATGGTTTCCAGGAGAATCTACTCCATGACCTTGCCAGGCACAGAGGTGAGGCTGACCGGCCTGTAGTTGCCCAGGTCCTCCTTATTCCCCTGTACACACTGCAGTATTCACACAGGGTGGTTGTGAAGGATCAGGGCTTTAGATGGGACTTAGCTAAGTGCAAACCAAGGAAGAGACTAATTTTCTTCTTTTTCAGAATAAGTTTGAAATTCCTGGAATAACATTTCAAAAGAGTATGGGGGAAGCATAATGGTCGTCTAGGGAGAGTTGACAAAGTTGAGGATCATGGGATAGACGTTGTTGTGGTTTAGCCGGAGTGACCATGCAGTTTCTCGCTCACCCTCACCCTCCCCAGCGGGGAGGGAAGGAAGGAAGGAAAACTCGTGGGTTGAGATGAAGACAGTTTACTAAAATAGCAAAGGAAATCTATAATAATAACAGAATATAAGGATACTAAGATATACAAAATGAACAATGCACAATTTCTCACCACCTGATGTCCCAGCGACCAATGCAGCCCATCCTGAGCAGAAAAGAAACCGAGCAGCAAGGAAAGGAGAGAGAGGGAGAGGGCAAAACAATCGATGTCCCCCATGGGCAACCCTCACTTATATACTGAGCATGACGTTTATGGCATGGAATACTCTCTTTGGCCAGTTTGGGTCAACGGTCCTGGCTGTGTCCCTCCCAGCTTCCTGTACCTGTACATTAGCAAGACCGGGGAAGCTGGACAGTGTCCTTGGTCTCATTAGCAACAACTCATATCATCAGTGGGTTTGTCAACATTCTTCACATCCAAACAGTATGTTTATAAACATTCTTCACATCTGAAATCCAAAACACACAGGCTACTGAGAGGGCAATTAACTCCATCCCTGCGAAAACCAGGACAGACTTTCTAGAAGATCTTCAGAAAATCCATTTGCTGTGTGAGCAGTGATGTTAAGAATGTTGTCTACCAGAAGACAGACATTGTTTTACTGGCATCCTTGCTCTTTCAGGACTTTGGCACTTAGTCACCATATGCAAATGCTACATGTTGTGCACTTTTCAGGTAGGTGGTCCATCCGATGGTTCAGGAGATCCTTCTCAAGGGTGTTTTCCACCTCTTATCTTGCATTTCCAGCCAAAGAGATGGGGAGGAAGGATCAGTAGAAGAATATGGTATCTGCAAAGTAGGGAGAGACACATAGAATGTGGACATTTGCCACTGTGTTAATATAACTGGGAAATCACTGATTATCTCCCCAAGAGTGTAGAAACTGTGAAGAAATACCTATTTGATTTCTTCAAGCTTATTTTGGATTGAATTCTCTCCCAGCCCAAGCTTTGAAGGCTTCCGTGTCTTACTATTACAAGATTTTTTGATTCCTACTGCTGCATGATAGATAAAGTGTCTTATTTTCCCATAATCTTAACCTGCAGAAGCAGGGTGCTTAAGCTGCCCTCATGTCCACCTTGTGAATGGAGAGCACGCCAATAATCCATCCTTGAAGATCTGGGGACAGATTAAGATGTAGAGAGCTATCAGATCATCTCTACTTACACAAAATATTGAGTTAGATCCAGATGAATGAGGAGAGTCTGGAGCCTGTTACAGCAGAATAGATCTTGCAGAAAAAGGTGTATTGGACTATTTATATATTTATTTTTTTTTTGTACAGCGTTAGGGAGGAATGGTGTTCTGTTTCCTATATGCTTTATGCAGTTACATCATCAGCACTCTGGGGTTGTGTTTTGGCACCTCAGGAGGTCAGAGGGTGGGCTGCCAACTGTTGGACGAAACTTCTACCTCTCTGACTTGTTGTGCTTGGGAACAGGAGAAGGCGTTGGTCTGGAGGCCAGGCAGAGCAGCTGCTACTGTGGCAGTTGGCAGCCACCGGGATGGGTGATTTACATGTTCAACCATACAAAATCAGCTGAAAATTATTTAGCTGAATTCAGATGGCCAAATAATGTTAGCGTTTGCGTTGCTCAGCATTTTCTTTTCATTCAGTTCCCTACTGTCTAGCTGCAAAATATCCTGTGGGTTAGAGGATGGCACATTGAAGACTGAGTTTCAGAAAAAAAAAAAAACAACCAAAAAGGGATGTCTTTCAAATACTGGGCTAGACGTCATTTGTCACAAAGGGATTTGAAATTAGTTTTCAAGGATGTTTGTATTCTAGACACAAAGGTTCCTTCAGTGATTCTGGCAATGATTCATGGACAAGGTTATTTCAAGACAAAAATATTTTATAATTCTTGAAATTCTGGAAAAAAAAAAGAAGGAAATTTGGAATTCATTTTGCAACATTGGCAATTTGCTAAAAAATACTTTTTGTTTTGTCGTCAATCATAATGTTGGTTTTGCATCTGCATATGATATAATCCTTTCAAAAGAAATGCAATATAGCAATGCCATGCTGGTTTTAAGTCTTCATGCCTATGTTGGCCTTGAGACTGGATAAACATGCCACTTCCCATTGTGTGACCACTATTTTTGACAGTGAAGTGAGTTATCACCGAATGTTAATGCCTCTCATGTTCTCTTCATTATACATGCTCATTTTCATGACAAAGAGTGTAAAGGGAACAGAAAATGGCGCAAAATTAATACGTTCTCCTGACAATCTGGAGACAGCATTGCATGATCTTACACAGAAGGCACAGCTGGGGACTTTGACAACTGCAAGTGCACAGCTGCTTCTTCTACAAAGTTCAAAAGATTTTCCATGTAGTTTTGTTCATATGTATGCATGTGTATGTATGGGTTTATATGTATGTCTCTATGGCCACTCTGCATAAGATGACCAGGATTATATTTTAAGTCTAAACAACATTTTATTTTAAGCTTAAACTGCATTGATTTTTCTTCTCTAGATTTTGGCTGGTAAAGTTTTCTAAACACTATTGAGCATACCTGACAAAAGAGTCTTGTATTTAATATTCTTTTGGGTCATATTATTATTATCATCATCATCATTGTCCATGGGCAGCTGATATTGGTATTTTGAATGTGTTGCAGTTGATATTGGTATTTTTAATGCGTTGCAGTTGATATTGGTGTTTTTAACATATTTTTTATCTATGTTTTAAGTTCCAAAGGACAGCCTTGACTGGATAGCTAGCACATTAAACTTTGCCATCACTTTTGCATCCTCAAATTCTAACAATTTTTGCTTGCACAAAAATTTGTATGGGAGAAAGCTAATAACAAAATAAATTCTACAGTGTGTTACCTACCCCGTGGAAATAAAGACCCTGCTTTGCAAATGCACTTTTGTTGTATAGCTTTTGCCACTCAAAACCCTGTCCTGTATTAGTGGATAATTAACAGGAAGTATTTAGCAGACCTATTGTGAGATAACTTCTTCAGAATCTCTGTGTTTCAGAAATTTCTTGTCCTGTATATATCTGTGAAAGAAAAACAGATAATCTAAAACACATAATAATCCCAGGTTTTCTTGGCTGAGATCTGCCAGTAGAAGTTATCTTGCCCTGAGCGGACATTTAAGGATTGCTTTTGAGAAGAAAATACGTCTCTGGTGAGGATCTGTAAAGCTAGCTACTCCAGAACAGCTGAATGCATGCCTGCAGTCAGCTGAGCTTGGGATTTCCCCAGAAAAGCCTCCTATATGCGTTTCCTAAGGGAACGCTGTGGCTGAATTTACAGATAATGCAAGTCCCCCTAATAATTACTGTAAAAATAAAAACATTTTCTTCATTTTAAGGATGTTTAGGACATAGGTTTTTTTGAGAAAAAGTAGATTATCAAAGACCTCCGGAGATTCCCAATATTATTGATTTTTTTTTGGTAAAGAAACTGAACTATATTGGATTCTAGAATGAAAACTGTTTTTTCTAATTGTGGCAAATATTCAACTTAGATCAAAAGCACGCTTCAAATGTGTATAGAGTCAGCTAGGAATGTGATAAACAGTAAAAACATGGGTCTAGACTGTAGCTTATCTGCAGAACTTCTATAGTCTTTAACAGAAGTGGATGGACAACAACTCAAGAGTAAAATCTAGTTTTAGATTAAATGAAGTTTTTCTGCAGCTATAAATGACTGTGCTTTAACTTCTGCATGTTATCTAGTGCTGCGACACTTCATGAAGACTTCAGAGTACTGTGTAGATAGCACATTCATAATGTCAAAGGAAAGAGAGTAGATGGTGTTATGAAATAGTGTTGCTACTTTCCAGATAACAAATACTGGGAGTCTCTCCTCTAAAGAAAGAACTTGAGTCACAAGGAACCTCTACGGGTATAGAGCAGAGTAACAGGGAAAAAAAGATGTATGTAGGGTAAGATTAGCTCATCAGGAATGTTTCAAGGAAGAGTTAAAATGAAGGAATAAAGGAAAGAATTTCTAGGTTGCATCGATATCCAAGTGTCAGACAAAAATTTTTTGGGCTATAGAGAAAAATCATAATCACATTTTCCTTTCTTCCATTTCTAACACCAAACACCTCTTTAAAAGATATTAAGTTGATCAATTGCAGTGTGCTTGGTTGTCCTAATTTATACCTCCCTCCAGCAAAGGGTGAATTAGTTAAATAGTAAGGAAATCAAAGACACAAGTTTTAAATTGCCTCAGAGCCAAACGAAGAAGCCAAAAAATGTTTTCTTTGAGACCCAAAAGGACAAGCAGTAGATCAAAGATGTTGTTTTACATAAAATAGGAAAGAAAGGGGATAGCTGGCCTAAAGCTTGTGATCAATAAAGAGTAGCATGCTGATTCATAATGTCACAGCAGACTTCAGATGACAGTACCTTCAGAAAATGAAAGCCAAGGAGAAAAAATGGCAAAAAAAAATAAAGAACCATGAAACAAAGTTGTCACTCTGAAGAGACAAGGATAAAACCATGGCCTTACAGAATGTGGAGAATAAAATGTGACAATGAGTTACAGTAACATAATGCATTACAAAATACATCTGCAGTCCATTTAGTAAATCATAAAAACACAGATAAATGGTCTTAAGATCCAATGAAAACATATACTTAGATTTTACAAATCCTCTTCGAAAACTTTTTTTCTGAAAGTTGGGGTTTTTTCTATGATTGGCGGGATGAGACAGAGGTGTGTGGGGTTTGTTAAGTTTTTTTTAATACTCTGATCATTGCCTTGGATTTCCTGGGTGAATGTGTTACCACAGAAATGTAATATATGTGTTCCACACGGTTCCATGCATTATGTGTGTGGGTTGTGGTTGTTGCTTGAGTTCCCATGATTATTTAGTGAGGAAGTTGCATATAATTCCTGGCAGCATGGTAGTTTATCCATTACTTTAAAGAGCAGCTCATATTTCAAAATGTTTTTCCTAAGATCGTTACAAAAATAAAAAACAAATGGCAAGGATATCAGCTCTTGTTACCAATTGCCCAGCAAATGTGAAAACACTAAGAATAGCCACAGGAAGCAATAATTTCAATGACAAATTATAGAGCTGTTTACTTAGTGTGCTAAGTAATATATTTTTGATCAAAGATAAACAGTTCTAAAAGTTACATTTGTTTTGTTGCAGAGGAAAAAGGAAATTGCTATTCCCTGCAGGCTGATGTACCTTGTAAAGCAATCTGTCTTCAAACCCAGAATGAAAGAGAGCCCGAAAAAAAAATACCAAAAACCTCTGAATTATATGACGAGGCCCTTGAGATGCTGCTAGTTGCTTTCTGCTGCTGTGGACCACAGATGTCTCATATTGTGGGTCATATTGAGCATTTTCTGGTTTTGGTTTTTTTTTTTTAAACATATTATGAAACAATTTAGATTTATAAATATCAGGTGGTCACAGTTGTTTGAATATTCCATACCGGCCACTCACTGCAGCTCCATTTCAGTAAAAAGTATGGCTTAAAAATCTTCATCCAGTCTTAAGCACGAGCCCAGGTTCTTCACTGAATAAACAGTGATAAATATTAGCACACATTTTACCAAACTTGCACTTCTAGGATAAATCTGGCTTCACTGAACTCCTTGGAATCAGAATTGCTGAGAAAATTGAACTACTGAATTTTAACCTTCGTTAAAAACCCAGCAATTGCACTTCACTGAAAATTGTGAGATAATTACTATTCCCATTTTGATTTCCAAGGAAGATTCTGTAGGACTGTTTGGACGCAGAGCACAGAGCTTGCAGAACAGGGAGAAGGGAGGCAAAGGTGGCTTTCAATATCTTTGTTCCTTCCTTGGCCTGATGCTTCTTCTCTCTCAAGGTTGCTTAAAATAAAGTCCGTAGCTGAAAACATTTGTGCCCTGGAATATGAGTATCTCTTCATAATACACTTCTCTTGTCCCATCCTGGTTTTCAACCCATCCTGCAGAAATAAACTTTGAAAGACGTGGTTTTGGAGTATTTTTGCAGATGTCTTCTACAAGGGCTGTGCTGAGAGGTGGTGCTGTGTCTCCTGGGAGGGGATTTTAGAGCTTCTTTACAATTTTCTCTCCCCTTTTGAAAAGTAACATTTAAATGACTTTTATCTTCTGATTCCCAGATTACAAATGTGGCGAATGAAAAATAATCATGTATAAGGACTATCAAAATATAACACAGGGAATTTGAGATTTTTGAAAGCACATGATGGGCTTTAAATTCACTACAACCACAGCAGACACACTGACTAAAGCAAATTAGAAACTTTCCTAAAACAAAAAGAATCCTGATGAGACACTGCTTGCTTCAACAGTACTGTGAAAAGTTGGGTTTGTAGTTTAGGCTGAGGTCATACACTATAAAGCAGTAAAGAAGAAAAGTATTCTGTTTTCTTAATTTTGAAAAAGATGTCATTATGCCTTGGGAAGTATTACAATATTTTAGTAATCAGCTGCAATGCTCATTAGTCTGCCTATTATATCTGAAGCACTTCTATTTGTTGAAGTAGCAGCAGCTGAGATAAAAGAAATTTGAAAGTGAAATCATTACAAATTTGAGTCAGTGCCTTTTTCAAACTGGAAGCTTGCAATATTACCCTTAATGAGCTGATGCCCCAAACTCCAAAAAATGAATTCATATTTTCTAACCTCTTTTGAACTTCTTATTAGAAATTACTTTATGATCTGAATTTATGAAGAGATAGTATTTTCTGTTTACTGACTTCTTTCTTCTTTAAAAAAAAGAGGGGGGTGGGGAAGGTTGCTAACTAGTTCAAAAGCCAAACTTAGTTTCTCAAAGTAGAATACAAATCACTAGATAGAGAAGAAAGTAAGTTGAGGTAGATTTACACTGATACAAAAAGAACCACAGTTTTATGGCTAAATAAATTTAAATTAATGTCTGTTGGTTGAACTTATATGCATCCTCAGAGTGTTATACTTTAAAATTAATGAAGAATTTTGTTATTTAAAAATAGCAACTGGAAGGGAAAAGGTGGAGGCTTGCACATCTTATGAACTAATCCTGTGAGGAGTGCAGACGGAAGACTGCTTAAGGCAAAGCGGTTCATCTGCATGTGGCAGATTTCAGGAACCGGGCCTGGATTAATCAGGGCCAAACATGGAAGGAAACTCCATGTTTATAGAGTTTCAAGTTTTCCTTCAAATAAATTGAGTAAGTCATTTTAAAAAGGAGATTGCTATTTGTTTAATTACGAATTAATGGATTTTTTTATTACAAATCTGTTGATTTCCTGTGTTGTACATAACAAATAGAAATACACGTTAGGCAAACACTTCCATTTTAGAACCAGAGTAGAAGAAAAGCATCACTATTAATTAGGAGATTCAGAAGTGATATGCAGTGCTGTAGGAAAAGTACCAGATCACAAGAAATGAAAACATTTATGTTCGAATAGTTTCTTTTTGGTGACCTTAACTATGCTAACTTGTCTTTGATGAAGTACGACAGGTACTGTCAAGTTAAATGGTCAACATATTCATTAAAGAACAACATTTCTATAGCAATAATCCCTGATGTGTTCAAAAAATAACCTTGTTCTTGCAAGCCTTACAGCTTTTGTGTAAGTATGACCTGACGGTCCCAAGGTGTGTGACTGTTCTGCACCAAAGGCTAGGATAAAATCAGGAGAATTGCAGTAAAAGAATTTTGCAGCTTGTTCTGAACATTTATTTCCATGTGTACAAATACTTCAGAACGTAGGTCTACATTTTTATCACCATGCTGCTTATTTTTGACAGAATGTACATAATCATTGCAGCAGATTGTCTTTTTGTCTTGGATAGACACCTGTAGAAGAGACTATGGATGGCCAAAGAGTACAATGTTGTTGACAACTGTCCATTCAGGGCTGTTAAGCTGACAATATACATGAAAATTATTTATTTTTATTTTTAACAAGGAAAAGTCTACTGCTCTTTGCAAATACAGAAGAAATCTCAGTCTTCAAAAAATAAAACCAATCCCCAAAAATTAATCCAAAACAAAGTTATGTCTTAGGAGATGAGCAAGACACAGAAGGTCTGTGTTGGCGTACGACTTTGTAAAGAACTCTGAGACTGTACAGCTGGACTTAATCTTACTGAACTTGAGCTAAGAGTTAGGCATTTGACCTCAGCTGATGAGCTCAGTTCTTTAGTCAAAAGCAGAGAGAAACCAGCCCTTAAAGACAGTACCTCTCCTACACGCCTAGAGCTGCCTATCTCTCTTCAGCAACTATGAAACTGAAATAAGCAATTTAGATTAAACACAGGCAAAATGGATCCTATTGCCGGTCAAGAGTCATCTGCTTCGATTACAGTTGACATTTTTACTTTGGTAATACGCTGTTTGCTTCTGAATTTAGAGGATGTGGTACACTTTTCCAAGACATATTTTGCATCTGTGGATAGATTAAGTGACTCTTAGAACCAAAGTTTTGCAGGTTGTGATAAAAAAAAAAATATTTTGACATGTATGGACACATCAGCAGACTGTTATCGAAACTTCCTTATAACATCTTTATGCAGCAGCATTTGACAAAAGTGTCCTGACCTCACACAGTGTCTTCTCATAGTTTTGGAAGAGGGACCTTCCTGCTAAAAAGAAGGTCATTATTACAGGTAGAGTTGGTATTGCATCTTCTTGGTGAAATCTGCTCATTTTTGTTACAACAAATCATAGAATCATAGAATCATAGAATGGTTAGGGTTGGAAGGGACCTTCAAAGCTCACCCAGTCCAACCCCCCTGCAAGGAGCAGGGACATCTCCAATCCGATCAGGTTGCTCAGAGTCTCATCCAGCCTGGACGTAATAAAGTATCTCCACTGGTAACTTTTAGTAAATACTGTCTTCTCAACAATGTCTACCATATAACAGGAAATGTTAAAACATAAAAATTATCCAAGATCTTCCCCCATCTAAATGCAATATTGGATTGATTAAACAAATCTGCTTATTTTCTCTCCCAAAGGGCGGTTCCTGCTATGTTTCAGGATACACATATTTGGCCAGTGCTGATTATGTATTTTAATGTTTATATTCAGTTCCAACTCAAGTGTTTGCTGGGTGGAAAATAATTTTTTATTTCATTTAAATGGCTTTGATTTTTTTTTAAACTTATTCCTTGTGAAGGAATCCAGAATTACAGATGTTTTTCAACTACAGCACTCAATTTTCTTGCTTGCAGTCTTTGTCATGGATTTTTCTCCAAAGTGTGATACCTGCCAGGAAGATCACATGAGAGGAGGGATTTTTTTTACAATGCCTTTTTTTTTTTAAACTCTGCCCCTAAATGAGAACGAATATAAAATGGTTCATGACTTCCTCTTATTTGAAGGTTTTTGATAAAATACAAAAACAGGCACATTTACTCTCACAAGGTTAGGGTATGACTTTCTTTCCCCTAACGTCTTGTGTGAAGAAATGTAGCCAGACACTAATAGTAGGCTTTTTTAACCAATAATTGGTGTTGGTAATAAGGGCTGAGCCGACAGCCAGCTGTGCTACTGCCCTCAGTCCTGCAGTGAGGAAGGGGAAAGGAGTCTGCAAATGATTACCAACCTCAAGTATTTCTGGCAGTCAAGGTTTCATTAAAAAAAAATTAGTAAAATACCTTTTTACTTTTAAAAATGTTTCCTATGTTTGAAAAAAAAAAGGTCTGTATGAAGACTTTAGAAGAGAACTGCTGCGAACTGCACAAATCAAGGGTATGGCCCAGTTGGGCTGCCGGCCTACATTGTAGACTTAGTCTTTAGTAAAAACTCTTCTCCTCCCAATTAAAGAATAAAGGTTGAGGTGCCTGCAGGCCTTTCCAGTATGTTTGGTGTGACTCTTAACCCCTCATTTTACCCTCTTTATATGGCTCTCCTTTATACCACACTCTCTAATACGTCGGTGGCGCCCAGTAGCGCTGCTGTGGGTCAGACTGGGTTAGCATTTCTGTTACAGACTTTACTTACGGGGGATTTATAAGCGAAGTGCAAAAATTAATCACAAATTAGAGATTTACATGCATATGTTACATACAGATCATTTTCTATCTTTTTCCCATTTAGCTTCCTGTGATATGCTACATAATCCTGAAAGAATTAGAATTTTTAAGGCATTGTGGGGTTCGGGTGAAGATAAGTGATATGAGGTTGAAGTAGGCATGACCAGCAAGAGCCTTTGGTACACTCCTGGATCCTGGTCCTGTCATCATTATTTTTTACCTATATAACATCTTTTATGTAATTATCGCCCAAGTATAGCACAAGAGCTGCATTCCTGCTAAGTCACCATGGGACTATTGATTTTTATATCTGTTGTGGTTGATTTTCGTATCCATTCATAAGCCAAACACAGGGAGGCTCACTTGGCCTACCCATGTAGAGTCTTTAGCCAAGAGTCACTTCATTTATGTATCACTCATTTTGTGAAGAAATTAAGATTTCTCTCCTCAGTAGAGCATCTGAGGCAAGTGGAAGTTTGGGGAAGTTCTCTGAGATCCTTGAAGATAGGTTGGTTTTTTTGAAGCATAGAGGTTTTTTATTTCTTAGTAACTCTTTCTGTTAAGCTATTGCTGCATGTACAGGATATAATGGATTTTTTTTTTTCTGGCTGTTTGTTACACAATGAGAAAAGCTATTATACTCTATTAGGAAAACAGATGACATTTTATATCTATCTAGATTAAAAGCCTACTTAACCTGCTATTTGTTGTTGAGTAGGAGACCTTATGTACATACTTCCCCAAGGGTGTTTTCTGCACAAAAAATCTAATTTTCTCAGTTGTGGTTATGGAGGAATCTTGGACACTGAAAACTCGTGTAATTAAACAGAGGAATAAAGAGTAGAATGTGATGCTATTGTCCTTCATGTCGATTGGGAGAGAGTGAGGAGCAGGACATGTACAGGGCACAGCTGAAGTGAAGTGTGAAAGGCAGCTCCTTTACAAAACAGGGATAGAGCTGTACACTAGCAGTTGGAAGCTATTTCAGCATTTGAAGAAAAGTCCTTTTTTTTTTTTTCTCTACAGGTCTCTTGATTCACTTGGATTGGGAAGATAAAGCAATCTTTTTTTTGTAGAACAAAGTGAGAAAGAATATATAGCATAGTATATATATTATATAGATAGTATATATGAAGTCTAAAGATAAAAATAATATGGAATAGAGGATAATTGAATAACTAATTTTTGGTAGAGGTGGAGAAACTCCCTTGATGGAGAATCAGATATTAAACTGACTCTACTACTTCTCTTAAAAGCCTAGAAACAGTGAAAATAAGAATGGGAAAATAATGAAAACATTGAAAATTTATGAGAAGTCTATTAACATTATTTAGAGCAAGTTCTTTGATAACAATTTCTCTGAGTCACATCTTCAGTCTAAAAGGAGCGTTGCAGAGACGGACTACACCTGGGAAAAGAATGATAGAAACGTTATTTTAAAGGATGTTTACATAAACTTTGATGTTGCTGGAAACAGAAGTAATGAACAACAGCTTACAATTACAGCAACAAACTAAAATTAGAGTTAGAAATTACAAGAAGGCCAAAGCATCGAAATTCTGAATCTACAAAAACTTACCACTTACGATGCTTAAAAATAGCATTTTCCGTTAAATATTTTTAAGGCAAAAATATGCCCTTATTTGGAATATTTTTTTAAGGAAAAAAAAAAGCTGTAGGCTCTAAATATAACATAGTTCAGAAAAACTGGAAAGTGAAGACTTGCACTGTTCTGTTTGGATCTGTAAATGCAGAAAATGTAAAAAAAAAAATATGTGTACACCAAATGGCTAGCAAAATGAGGGTATAAACAGATAATGTAATGTCCTCATTTTGTATGCTTTTTGTTGTTATTTGAGAAATTTTTAATATTTGAAAATACTTCTTGTGGCAATTAACAAATTAGCAGTTTATCCGATAAAAAAAAAAAACAAAACCAAACCCTTCAACTTACTGGGTTACAAAGTGAATTGTTCTGCAGCTGCAAAATCAAGTGCCTTAGCTGAGTTAATGCTTTTCATTTCTTTTGCATGTGTCAGCATTAATGGAGGCAGGCTTCTATAAAGCCTTGCATGTGAAGATGGTGCTGAGCAGACGAGATTCAGTTCTGTTGAATGCTTTTTGCATTTTTTTTTTTTTTTTTTTTGGAATAACGCACAAAGGGAGACTTCAAATCAGGCTGAACTTCAAGCAAAAGTTAATGCTATTCTCTTTTGGGTTCAACCACCCACTTTGCTTAAGGTCACTAGTTGAGGCTAATGCTGCACAGAGGGGCTGCAGCAAACTTGGCATCTCCTTGATTAGGCTCCCTGCTGATCTAATACACATACCAGCTCACTTGCCAAGTCAAATAACACATTTAGTGAATTGGAAATAAGATTTAAGTGAGCCAGCACAATGCGGCTTGCCCTCTCATCTTTTTACCGAATCCCTCTCTTTGTATGCTAGACTGTGAAAACTGCTCTTGTTAGAGGACTTAATCTTCATTTTTTCCTGTAGATTATTTGGAAACAGGTCAATTGAATGTTGGAGCTGCTAACTCCTCCTACCAAAGAAAGAAACCGCTTGTGGCATACTGATTGCATCATTTAAATGAAAGGCTGTTATTATTAAAAAGAAAATACTGTAGTATAAGGTTCCCTTAGAATGGAAAAAAAAATCCAATATTAAATGCAATCCATTTTTAAATAAAGTGTTTATTCCTTTGTCTTTGAGTCTCTTTTCTCAAGAGTGCTTTGCATTAACTGCTGGTGAGTAGTAATTGATGAGGTTGATCACATCAGTACATATATTCATCTCTTGTGGCTGTACTACAGTAGTTAATTCTTAAATACCGTAAGATACAATTGAGTGACATTTCTATAGGACATTTCTATAATGCCTTTCGTAAAAGCAAAGCAAATCACATCACATAGTGTTTGACTTTGAACTATGCTATATTTTAATGAAAGAAAATCAAAACTGAAGTTAAGCCTTCACAGTTTGTTCCCAGTTTGTTTTTATTATTTTTCTAAGGAGAGAGGTTGCTATGTGAAATATAATTTGAGATTTAGCATAGATTTGCCACAGACTTTAATGCCACTTACGCTGCAATAATGTGTAACTGTCCCATATCTCCATGTTAGGTGTTCACGTTTATGATGTGTATTGACTTTTTTATGATCTTCTTATCTCTTCTGGTTGTACAGATTTATGTGCATCTCTCCCTTGTCTAACTCCTGAAATAAGAGTTTGCTTTCTGAGGGGATCCTATTTTTTTATTCTCTTCTTTTTTTTTTTTTTTTTTTAAAAAAAAAAAAAAACAAATAAAAAAGTACTGTAGTACAGAGTGGAAGATGGAGAAAACTGACATTTATAACATCAGAGCAAGGACAGGAGATTTTAAGTACTACATTAAAAAGTAAAAATTTATCTGTGTGACCTACAACTGGAAGATAAAATGATTCCTTTTCTTCCAGAGTAATGACCAGTGCACTTGACTTCTAATGAATTAACTTACTACATTTTAATCTCCAGTTAGAGATTTTGAGATATTGGCCAAATACCTTGGCATATTTTTTTGTGACCGTCGGTGTACTTTCAGTCCAGCTTTTAAAGGCCAAGCAGTTGTTGAGTGCATAGAAGATGTTTGGTGGGAGCTCAGGAAAATCAGAAAGCGTAAAGAGTGTGGTTATTTGTCTCTTTAACCTATTAAGCAAAGTAGTGGGGAGGAAACCCATTCTGCTCTCAGATCCTCCTGTGCTTCTGCAAAGGAGTGGTAGGGCAGATGCCTTCCCTTGCCATTGCCCCCAGAAAGGAGAAAGTGCCGAGTTACTGTCATGGGATCCATAAAGAATTGAGGCAGAAAATAAGTCTGTGTTACTTATGGAATCCTTAATCTGCTTTAGGTCAAGTGCTAAAAAAAATGAATGGTTAGGAAAAAGAGCCACTTTTTGTTGCTTTCAGAATCATTCACAAACCAAAGTGGTATTTATCATTCTAAGCCCTAATTTTCAGCTTCATATTAGCTAGTCCAACCTGAACCACCAAAGAGGAAAACTGCATGGTTCAGGCCTCATGGTAAATACTTTAAGAGTTTCAGCTAAATTGTTTGGTATTTTCCAAGATCAAGCATGAAAAAATGTAGTGGTTTGTCAGTAGCTTAAACACTTAATTAGGAAGATACATCCTTCATTATGTGAGGAAACAACCTGAAGCATGTTTGAGAACAATCCTGAAATCAGAGAGATGTCTCCTGTTTCTGTTAAGAAAATCCTCCAGCAGCGGCTCAAGACATTTTGCATCTGAAAAGACGAGGATGCACATGCTCCGGAAACAACTGGCAGAAAGGGCAGCCAAAAGCCTTTGAAAACTGTACTTGCAGCAGTGGCGCCTTCCAAGGGAAAACAAGATTTCTTTGCTTTTATTCCTTCTGATATTGAGGTTGCCTCAGCATCCCAGGCACAGGAGGAGAAAGAAGAGATTGTGTTATCCAGTCACAGAAGAGTTAGGGGGCAGCTTGGGTAGAACAAGCCTGGCTGCCTCTGTACGTACACAGAAGTACTATCAGAAAATAGCTACTAGTATTTGTAAAGCCTTTAGGTATGTAACGGTGAGTGAAATTTCCATGGGGAAGTAAAATCTGTATTCAGTCTTGGATAACAAGCATTAAACCAGAATCACTGTTCCTCTGGTTTAATAATTTATGGTATGTTCTTACCTTTTAGGTTTAAATTTATAAACTTTAATATAGTTTTATGTAATTTACTGTATTTTATAAGATGTATATATGTATGTAAAATACTTCCCCTCATTCAGACAGGTGCAATGCTTCATATTAGCTTTAGTAAATAAATTAAAGGAAAGAAAATTATAAAGTTCACAGTTTGCATTTTCCTTGCCCCTGCCATGGCACATTTTAAACTCATAAGTCCAATCTTTCAGTGGTTCAAGGATCCACATAAATCTATGCCTCCCTCTCTTTTCTTTTGATAGATGTTAATATATTTTTGTACTCATCTATCTTGCTATATTACTCCATTATTATTACTTAATTGCACTGTTATGAAGCCCGGTGTCGTTAACATCTAACCCTTCACAGAAAAAGCAAAGTTGAAGGGTTTGCAAGGTGCATGTGGGTGACTGACCCAATGTTCAATCTAATTTCCCAGAAACTCATGTCTTGTTTGTTCCTTAATGCCATGCCACGGCTAACCCAACTGTAAGGTGTTAGAGCGGTGAAGCATTTTCACCTCGTCGTAGTCTGTCAGCAGAGAAACATAAAACCGGCATATTAATGCTTCTCCAGTTAGAGAGTGTAATTTCTCCACACTGATGGCTTTCCCCTTGTTGTCTTGCAACCGTACAGAACGACTCTTACCACATTAAGATTTTAATAACAGACAAGTTTTATTATTAACAGTCTTCAAAGGACCTCCTGCTCCTTGGATTCAGAGAGCTACTCATCACCAAAGGGCAGTGTGTGAGCTGAGAGCAGCTGATGTCCGAGAATCAGTTGATGAGACACAAGTGTGAAATAAAAAGACATTGGTACTTGGGGATCATGACTTAGTATTTTTCAGGTTTGGATCATTTCATTCCATCTGCCGAAATTCCCACAGTACTTTCCATCAGGCTGTTCCTTCTTTTTCCAAGCTATACCTCATTGTTGTGCATACAGCTGCCACAAGTATTGACTTTAATCGTTTCCACTGTGTTTCTGATATGATGGTTCATACAGATGCATATTACTACTTGTACAGAGAGTAGTGTGGTTTGTGTTCAAAAGTAAACCTAGTCATAAAGGAGATCATAATTTGTAAATTATACCCTTGTCTGCTTTTCTTTTTTCAGGTAGAATTGCTTGAAATCTAATTTTTAATTTACTTCAAAATTTCACATAAAAGTCTGAAATGTCACAAAATTTTACATATTTCTACTGTATAAAACACTCTAAAGCAATGGGATTTTGCCTCTAACTGAAAAAGATTTTAGGTCTCTAACTTACACTGAAATGGTTTTGAAGTAGGTTTATAAATACTACTGTCAGCTGTATAAATCAGTATTTTTATGAGGAACAAAGAGGAAAACCAATACCAATTTGTATGAGACTTGAGTGCAAAGCCTTCATTAACTCAAAAACGTGCAACTTAGATCTCAATTATTCCTTGGTGATTTATTCATTAAATTGAACATATTTTTAGTATAAGAAAGGCAAGTCCTATATCCACAGTAGATCTATGCATATATATTTAGATCTAAGCAGAAAAAAAAAAAAAAACTTCTAAATAAATTTGACCCTCAAATTACTTTTTCAAACTACCATTTTTCTCCATTAGGTACTTGTTGTTACATTGTAACAACCAATTATTTTAAAAATAAAGGAAATATGTTTGAAATGTACTTTGACAGAAATTAGCCTATCCTGGGGAGAAGCCTAAAAAAATGCTATACGAACAAAGTAGTTTCAATGTGGTTTTTTTTTCACTACATCAAGGTCAAAGAAAAGAGAAATAGATAATATAGCCTCAATATATTCCTACCATCTTTTTCCTGTGAAATATGGATATCCAATAGGGGGGTCCATAGGGTAGCACACTATTACCCAAAAAAAAGGTCAAGCTTCTTGAATCATTACATTTGAATCAATAACCCTTGGACTTGTCAAAAGATATCATAATTTGAATTCTTTTCACTATTTACTCCTGTAAGGGTTTTCAAGGAGACATGACACAAAATACTAATACCTCATCTAGTAGAAGTATCATCTAGCAGAAGTATCACAGAGGTAGAATTGCTAATTAGTCCTGACAAATTTCTATAATACAGTTATTTTTCCACTGCTGAAAAAGCTTATCGTATGTCCATAGAGCACACTCCCCATCTCCCAAACACCATGTATTCAACTTTTTTTCTGTTACCTCGGGAGTACAGGTAACATTTTGCAAGCTACCGCTCACTTTGAAGGCTCATTCTGATCAATAATGTGATTTAGGTCCATAAGTCATTTTGATATATTGAAAGGTTTGACCTAAAAAATGTCACTGTTAAATTAAAAAGGCTAACAGTTTGAACAACCATATGACCCCAAAAGCTGGCGAAACACTGCACATGGCAAGAGTTGTGGTGAAAAGGACGAAATTTTCTGTGTTGGGAAGTAAAGCTCCAGTGTTTATTTCCAGTGGAGCTGAGAATTCGCAGCTCATTTTTCTGTTCTGGGTTCCGCTGTGCCCATAGCACATTATGGTAACAAAGAAGAGGACAAGACGAGTCTCCATGGAAAAGGTAGACAGGAGTATAACTTCCAGAGCTGTTTCCCACTGTGAAAGCATATATTTTATGTAGCTTAAAATAAATTTTAAAAAAGATTGTCTGAAAATGTTAAGCTTAAATTTGAACTTCACTGTAGAAATTTCATTTATACTCTGTGACAGTTAGAGATTCTTTTTTCCTGTCCAAGAGCCTTTTTTTAAAAACCAATACATTAACAACAGACCAAATTCAAAGATATGTAAGATCTATTTTTTTAAGAGTTTCCCATACCCTAGAACTATAAGCATGAAAATAGCCACCCACATTCAAATAACAAGAGATACAGGAACAGCTCCATGAAAATCTAGTTCCATAGCATCTCATCTTATGAAGTCAGCATGCTTCAATAGAATGAAACCACGAGAGAAAATTCAGGATTCTAAACATAAGAAGGTGGAACAGAAAATGTAGGATTATGTCTTTCTGTATTTACTTGCTACTGTAGTGAACTATGTGTTACAGCTGCATTTGCCTTTGACTCATACGTGAAATTAAAAGTTCCATAAAGCCTGGCAGTAAACAAAACCACAGGAAAATATTATTCTTATTAGGCTCATAATTCAGAACTTTTGCAAACTTGTCCCCGCTCCTTGCAGGGACCTTTAAAGATGACCTTTAAAGATCCCTTCCAACCCAAACCATTCTGTGATTCTATGATTCTATGATCCTAAACTTAATATTCTTAAACTTTTCCAATAATAATTTTGTAACAGTTTATTGACATAAGAAATATGATCTGAAAACAAAACACAGTAAGTTGCAAAAAGCAGGGCATAATTAAATCAGTGAATGTGTAACTTTATTCATAGGAGCAAAAGCTCCTTAGTACTCCTTGAAAGACTTATTTTTTTACCAATTTTACACTACATTTCATTTGTGTTCTCTCACTATGCCATCCTACAACACACATGCAACAATATTGAACTCATTTCAATTTTTACAACACTGTAAAATTGTTCCTGCATTTTCTTATTATCTGAGTTGATGGACTAATTAGAAGCAGTCAAGGTTATATCTAGGTGTTCCAATAAAAAATGGTTCTAATTGCCCCGAGACGGAGGATAATTCAATTACAAATCTTTTCAATTTGATTCATTCCTTTCCTCCTAAGGAAGGATTATGTTGATGGGTTTCAGGTAATGGAACTGGGTGGCTTAGGAGGGGCATTAAAACATCCTTACAGCTTTAACTAATGTGATTAAGTTTTATGAAGTTTGTTTTTCTTCTTAAAATCTTACAGAGGTCAAGTACTCATGTGATTCCCTTAGAGCAGTGGTTGAGAAGTTGGTTAAGTTGAGGACAAGGTAGTAATCTCTCGAAATGTGCTCATTAGTTCTAAAAAGATTTGAAAAAGTTGTTTCCCACATCACATAACCTTAGTTAATAAATGAAAAAAAAAAAGCATAATACTCTTCAAGTCCTTAATTAGTGATTCTTAGTACAGGACCTCTTCTTGGATAACACCCTGTTATCGGTTCACACTTCTGTGATCATTACTGAGTAGACAGTAAGGGTTGACAAATATTTTGAAGTTGAGTTTAAACCTTTGCCCTGTCAGTAATCTAAACTGAACTAGATACTTACTGAGCTTGCAAGAAAAGATATCATCATGAGACAGGGCAAGAGCGGGGAATTTTTTAGTTTTTTGAAAATTGCTCTACTTTCATAGTAGAAAAGGGTGTCTGTTTTAAGTTTTGTTCATTTCTTATTTTTATAGTTGCATATGTCTGCATGTTTCACACATTCAAAGTGGCAATTCATATTAAAAATGCAGTAATTTAGGCCTTTAAAATATTGCTAAAATATTTTTCTTACTGGTAATCTGGTACTTGACACATCAGGAAAAGGGCCAAGTATAAATTCAGTGTCCAAATTAATCATACTGTGTCATGAAATGTATTTTGGAGCATGGACGGTATTAGTAATGCCCTTGAGAAGATCTGCACAAACCATGGACAGATTCTTACCTCCATTTTTAGACCTGGATCTACCATTGACACCGCTGAAGCTGGTGACAGACTGGAGGAATAGGCGATTTTTGCAGAGATCTCTGTAATTTCCACAAATGCGACTTTGTTCAAGTTGTGGTTCGTTCATGCATTTTGGCTTACATTTGCTTGGTTAGTGTCATGCAAATTATTAAATGCTTGAATTTTTGTTACCAAAATGTTTAAGGAGCATAATTTTTACAAATTAACAAGTGTATATTGCCTTGACACCAATTAAGTGCTGATTTTAAATGCTTGGAGGGAGGAACAGTATTTTTTAAACCTTGGTGTTCAGCATGAATGAAAAGGATATTTAAGTTCGTACAAGCAGCTGTCAAAACATCAGGAACTCATTCTGTAGAGAAACTTTAGCCACATTGTCATAACCGCACGACAAGGGGTAGCAAAGATATCTTACTGCGTCATTTATCAGGATGCAAGCCTACTCTGGCGTGGATGGCTTGTGGAAAAGCCTCAAGCAGTGACATAGCCAACCCTCAGTACTGCAGCCACACTATTTCCCTGTACTGACTTTTCAAGTCTACTCCCATAGAATCAACGGAGAGACAGAGAGAGAACTCAGCAGCACTTTTTAAAAATAAAATGAGATTAAAATTAAAATTAATAAAATTAAATTAAAAATTAAACAATCTCATACTTCTCTAAGGTCTGTGAAGAAAAACACACCAAAATGAAATACCAGATTTGCATCTCATAAACTAGTCAAGGTTCGGTATTGGAGCCCATTTTATTTGTGATCTATTTGAAAATATAAAATAGTTAGATTTGATCAACATTTTTAACAAAAGGGATTGGTGAAGTAGATGTAGCCACAGTCTTGTTCATTCTTTAACTTTTGATATATCTTGTCTGTCAAGATGTTAAAGGTTTTTTTAATCACAATAATACAATATTTTTCGTCAGTGTAAGCAGGTACCACTTGTTTGTTAGGGATGATTTGTCAGCCTCTGAGCAAGAAGCAATAGTACATATGGCATTTACTGGCAACACAATTTTTTTAAAGTTATTGTGCAGTGGTGAGAGTGGCCATTACATGTATGTGTACAGTTTAATGCTTTTCAGCATCTCTTCACTATTAATGAAGCCTCTCCAGAACTTTTGTCTTACAGTATCACCAATCATAAGGCTAAAATTGATTGATTTGGTATGTAAATGGACACTTTTCTTGCCTTCTGTAGGATTCATAACAGTGACGAATTTACTTTTTAACAAAAAATAATATATCTTTCATTTTCTTTGCATGCAAGGTCCACTGCAAAACTAGATATTCCACCACAGCAGGGTTTTCTCTTGAAACAGGACATCAGATAGCAAACCGGTCTTAGGACAGTATTATGGGTTTGGAGGTACCTAAAACCTGGTGTAAGAACTTGATCAATTTCAGAAATTACTGTTATCTGAAGAGCATACTGCTTTTTCTCTGTTATTGTCAAGTGTCCCTGGCTAAAAAAGCTTAATTCACCATTTAAACTAACTCAAGATCAAAGTGATCTATTGATTTATTAGCAACACTTAATTCACAGGTAATCAGTCATTTATGAATTTAGGATCAATATCAATAAGAGAAAATACAAGCTTCTGTGGGAGGATGATAACAGCAGTGGGGGTAAAAATGTTTTTCCCAAGCTTTATGTAAGACCTTCTCTATGATTTTATGTTAGTGCAATTTTTAAAATTGTTTTCAGGTTTTGATTTGTTTGTTTAGTTTGTGGCTTTTTAAAAAATATCTTCATTCCCAAGTACCATTACAAATACAGAAAACCTAGGAAGTCACTGTGTAAAAACTGTGTGATCCTCATACAACCATAAACGCTCATGGATGAGCTTGTTTTTACTTTTTCTCTTGTGAGGCAGCAAAGTGTGCCATCTCAGGTAAGAAATGAAAGAACTAATAAGAAAAGTATCGTAATTAAGAGATTTGCTTTCCTCTTTGGTCTGAACAAAAATCTATTTATGTTTACAAAGCACTTACTTGTTAAGTAAATACATTTTGATAATTTTTGTAATTTTTCTATTATATGTTAAAGTAAAAATAATTTAATACATCTTCTCACAGGGCTTTTGCATTTTTCCAGCATCTTATTTGTTGTCTTCAGAAAGGGGATTTTTAAAAGTAGTGCAATCTTCTACTCGCAAAGACTTTTGTGTTGCTTGAGAGTAGTCTTGATGTAAGGCCTCAAAATACACTTTTTAGAGGCCTTGGTTTTGTTCTGTGAAGCTCTGATTTACCAAGCCTGTTTTTTAAATGAAAGCCTAGGAGACACTGGACAAGATAGCCTTTAGAGCTTAAATTTTAGGCTCACTTAAAATTTTAATCAGCATTCACAGGAGTATTTTGAAGGCCTGCTTCTGATCATAGGCTTCAGCTTAGGGCCAAGTCAAGAGCATGGAAATGACAAAACTTGCAGTAATAATTGGAGACCTCAGCTAAGATGCATCTTGTAGTACTGCTATGAGCAGGTTCCTCCCATCTTCCCATGCGCTTGTTCATTTGTATCTAAAAACTAGCCAGCTCATTGTAATGGCCAAGCCAGCCAAGTACTGCTATCTTTGCTTTATTATTCCTATCTAAGGAATTCATGCTTATGATCCATTTTGACTTATATAGAGTCTTCGCATTAATTAAATTCACTTCAAACTAAAGTTATTCTACTTGACTGTATAAATGTGCCTTAATTACATGAATAGAACTATAGCCAGATCCCTGAATCAGTGCGGATTAAAACATCATTTCGCAGCCAAACAGAAACATGTTCCCAATCACTGCACTTGAATTATTGTTATGTAGCTTGGGGCTTGTATTAAAATCACTGAATAATTGCAATCAGATTATTATAATCAAGTACAGGAGCAGTAATTACAGGTTACAGTCATTTTAAGCTGCCCTGGAAGTCCCATATACTGATCATATGCATATTAAAAGTTTATGTTAGTGATAAAATTAATGAACAGGATTGTAAGCTCCTGTCTGTGAGATAGGTGTCAAATCTCTTACCATATAGGGAGTATCTTGCATAGAAAGTACATCCAGCTTATTTACATTCTTTTATTATTTTTTTTTTTGTGCTCACATCAGAAAGCCATCAACAAAGGAGGGGGGAAAAGATTCCCAATGTATTTGCAGAAAAATCTGCTGCTTTACTCCATCCAAATTTAAGTACTGCTTGAAGATGTTATCCTTTTCTGTTGTAAGACTTCACCAGGAGCATTGTTTATATATATTTATTACACTCCCTAATAACACAAAGAGCATTGTGCAAAAGACAGAAGGAATATTGAATTTTGTCAACATTAGGACATCAGACACCTAAACATAAAGTTTTATTTCTGAGGGCCATTGGAGGACAGCATGGAGGGGAAATTCATTTAGGACAGAGAAGAGAAAGTATTAAAAGAAAACTTTTCCAACCTTCTTCATATGGTCTTGTTTTGGAGAGGCCATAAAGTAAATAAGTATTTCTGATTTCCTGAGAGCTATATTAAAAAAAGAAACTCATGCCGTCTTAATATTCTGATTAAAAGACAAAAACCTTCCTGGTTTGACTATAATAATCTTGTTCTTTGAATCAAACGATAAATACGCAATATGAGATATGAATTAGATTGTGATGATCTGGGTCTGAAATTAGACCCCAGCATGGAAAGAAGCAGGAGGCCTCTTGTCACAGAGAAATGTCTCATGAACCTGTACGCCAACCACAAAACAATTTCATTATGGTTTTGCAAGGGAACGGAAACATAAGTGCAAGAGGAAAGCTAGCAAGGGTAAAACACAGAAGATGCAGAGGCATCACAGGAAGAAACATGTTGGTAAAGGTCCCACATCATACAAAGAACTCAAAGGAGAATTTTCTCAGCTCCTTTATTGAGACATGTAGCAGGGGATAAATTTATGACAATTCAATATGGATTAATAACAATAAATACACAAGATAGACCACCAGACTCCTCCTTTGCCAGCCTCGCAGACTTTCTGCAGCCACCAGGACGCCCAGCATAAGCTGTATAAAAGGCCAACCAAACATCCAGATGCTGCTGCTGGAAAAGGACATGCTATGACTCAGTGTCCGGGCCGCCGATTTGCCAAGTTCACCCCTTGGGCGCCTAGAGACGTTGGCTCAGAAACTGGACTAGGCAGAAGAGGAGTGGGCAGCATGGATGGAGCCACAACATGGGCTCCAGGAGAAGGAAGTGCAGTGCCAAGTGGGTAGCAAAACCTCAGGACCTGCCAGAGAGGTTTAGAGCTTGTAAAAATATCTGCTGCAGTTTATGAACGTGAATTTTACAGATTCACTAAACAAGAGAGAGATATCTTTTTAATTACTGAGGTCTAACATCTACAATGTGATCCAACTCTGTCAACTTCCGAGAGTGTAGAAGAGGTTCAGGAGTCTGGATCTTGCCCATCACAAGAGGATCATATCCAGCTTCTTTGAGTGAATAGGTTGCCTTGGGCACCAGGAAGGATTTTGCCCTTTCTATCTGGCCTGTAAAGAGAGAATAAAAATGGATAAATTAAGCTGTAGGCACACTTCACAGAATTCCCCTTTTTAAAAAATGGTCCCTAGCAAAAACTTCATGATAGAGTGGTTTACAGTATCACCATTAATGAAACATATCTCAGCGAAAAGGACAGATGTATGGATTTTCACTTGCAGAGCATAATAAGATCAATTGTTTACAGAAAATTGCTGACATACACTTCACCTCATCCCCATAACGCACATAAAAGTATTATGTTTTTCTCCAAGAATCCACTGAGGAAAAATTATGACTGTAAGAACTTTGTTTGGGAAAAAAGGAAAGGATAAACCTAAAAACTTAAACTGCCTGCAGAGGTCAGGAACGTTCTTATAGTGTAAGTAATCGTGGTTTTAATGGTATTGAAGTGCCCCTACAGCTGCAGAGGAAAGTATTCCTTTCCTCTCAAGGAGCATGAACAGCCTCTCTGGCCTCTCTTGTTCCTCTGGATGCACAAGTGTGGGCGTCTTGAAGTATTTTCAGCAAATCCATGCCACTTATTTACCAAGCTCTGCGCAATGCTGTGTACGGGGAATTAAAAGCTGACGCATCGCGGCTATATTCAGAGTGAGGAGAAGTCCGAAAGAAACCCATGTACAATGAACTATTGTATTCACGGACTTTTTCTATTTGTGCGAAACGCTTCAGCGCCCTTCTGTTAGAAGGACGCTTGCTGGATTTGGAGATCTCTGCAGAGAACCATGTTGTAGTGGTGAGTGTGTAATGAGCAGGAGCTGTGCTTGGAGTACAGGGGCTTTATCATGGAGAAAAACCTCCTTTGTCGTATACGCAAACTGCTGGGCTGACCTTGTGAATGTGGGCTTAGCAGAGACCTCAAAGTTTCTAGCAACAGGGAAAGAATTTTTTTCTTTCTCTTACATGTTCTCTTTTAAAGGTCTGTAGATTGCAGTGTTTTGTGAAATTCATAAAAACTGACATTTTGATAAGCAAGCTGTTGAACATGAAAACCTCATTGAAAGATATTGGGCTTATCATTACTACAGTTTTGCCTACAGATTATTTTTTTCTTCCCTTCATTTCCGCTTCCCTGACACACACTTTGCAGGTATTTGTCGTCCTCTGAAGGTATCCTTAACATCAAATTCAAGATTTCATACCAGCAATATTTTTTAGATTGCTTTGTTAGTTCCAGTGTCCTACAGCTTTCCAGAGGACCAAGAACAAAGGTCAATTTTCATTCAAGTGGTTGCCAACATGTGGAAAACTTAGGTAAATGATTTGTTCTTCTGATCTTTGTGATTCTGGGTATAACACAGAATGTTCTTGAAAATTGTAACATCTGAGCTTAACTTTTGTCATATGAAAGAAAAGCAGATGGAAAAGAGCAAAACTAATATGAGTCCTCAGTCTGAAATGTTTTCGCATCTGTCAAGCAGAAGTGGAGTCAGTGATCCACTCAAAAGAAATTTTTGTACCATCATTTAGGATGCCAGCACAACAATGCCCCTTTTCTTTACATTTGCTTGAGGCTTCATGGGTCATGCTTGTACTTGAAGGAAGAAAAGGGTGAGGACAGACATGCAAGGGACAATTGTTTTCAGATGCAGGAAAAAATCACTCCAGTTAACCCATTCGAAACATGTTAATTGGAGAAAAATCTCTCTGATCCTTATTTTTTTTATAGAACAAATTAAAAAGTAAATGTCCCAGAATTATTCCCCAGTGGTAAACTTCAACATATTCAAGGAATTGTTTTATACACACTTTCCTGAATATGAATTTTGGGAAAATCTTTATTGCCGCTGCACCAGTATTACAAAGTTACTTTATATTATACATGTGCATTTCTTTAAGTTGTTGCTTTGGCAAACATATGCACAATAACCACAATCACCTGGATGTGCATTTAGAATAAAATCAAAACACAGTTCCACTGGAATTGCAAAAGAATCTCAAGTTCGAAAACATTATTGCAATATGCCTCACGAGAAAACAGCGTTGGTAAGATTCCTTACCACCTGAATTTTATATGAAATTCCTTAAGCAATTCCTCTTCACGTTACCTGAATTTGAAGGGATAAATACAGTTTTACCAAATTATGACATCATAGTATGACAGCAACACAGATGTTTTCACTAGTGCTTGTAGACTATTTGACTTAATAAATTTTATAAGACTAAAATGAGTTATATTAAAACTGATATCTATAGAGAAGACAAAGGTATCAGAAGGTCCAGGTCCTGGAAGTAGGGTCTATCTATTCTATTCAAGAAAGGAAAATTAATTTTTCTTAAAGTGCAATGTCTACTATTGACTAGCAATGGAATTTCTTTAGATTTAGAAAAATAATTTAGGGCTGGGATATATTTATAATGCCATTGCTTCCTTTGAGAAATGTTTTTAATACCAAATAGTAGACCAAAAATTGAATATTGAAGTGCAATGTACTGACATACTTTTGCAGAATGTTTCATCAATGATCCCACAAGAATACTAAGAGGCTGCCTTGTGATACACTTGAATCACCAATATGACCGAGTTCCATATGATATTCTACAGCTTCCAAACTAAAACTGAATAGTCAAACCAAATTCAATGAGCATGACTTATTTTTCATCAGATGTCCATATGAATACCAGTCTCCCTTTAGGCCTGCTGCCTATGCAGTAACATTTCTGTCATGGACCATTATGCAGACAGAATATTAAAGATATTAAATACCTAAATTTAAAAGGCATAAGGTTAAGACCTCTCAATTCTCCATCCTATTCCTTTCAAAAATGTAGCTGGTCGCCCCCTGGAATCTTGGTAAATCTGAATTTTAGTTAATTTGACAATTTCATTCTGCCTTCAAAGGTATCTCAGCTCTATTGCTTTAAACATTGTTAACCTCAGGATTTTATTTACTACGCAGTTGGTAGCAACAGTGCTTTAAAGGAAATCGATCATCACTCCTCAAGTTTCAGCTATGAATTGCTGAAATATGAGGAAATATAAGACCCTTTCCACACAGTTATTTTTTGTTGACAGCAGCACAATAAGTCCATGTTCCTCTCTTTCCAAGCTGAAGATAGTGAAAGCAGATCACATAAGTCATGTATTGTCATGTCCTCTTTTGGTGCTTGCAATGCAAGAAGGATAGGTCATTCACATCCACAGTTTTGAAGACTTTGATAGCACCCTCCTTCACCCCTTTCTTCATTTTCCACTAATCTGAGCTGTCTGACGTTATCATCTTGATCATGAAAACACAGTGTTGTATTTATAAATTGTTGATAGTTCTCCATTACGGTCTGCTTCAGCAGGAGCTGAAGTGCTTCAGCATCTAGATCATGTCCAAACACTTATTAGAACTTGCATTCAATCGTAGGTACAAGCAACCCAGTTTCTTTAAAACAGAAAATTTTTCCTAGTTTGTATACAATGATCATTCTGCTGTCAAAATTGAAATTACAAACATAGCAAATAGATTTTTTATTGTCTACAACGTTAAAAAAAAAAAAAAAAAAATCATGGACAGACCTTTAGGAGAGGTCAAATTTAGGTTCCACCCACATTCTCCTGATAGACAGTGGTGATCAGTAGTTATCTTAAATATAATGTGTTCTTTAATACAACAATAAAAAAGACTGAGAATCAGCTCTGCCACTCAACGGAATGATGGGGGAGGGAAGAAGGAGGAACAGCAGAATAAAGACCAGATTTTAGGGGAGATACTAAAAAAATATGCCAGTGGTGTATTTCTAGTGACCTTAGTCTTGTAATGTTTCACTGTGCTCTCAATCCAGTAAACAACAGCTAAAATTAGCACAATAATTTGGAAGTTATGGTATAAAAAGAATAAGTGGAAAAACTCGACAGAGCAGAGCTCCCAATGAATCTGAGTACTACTGATTAACACTAGTTTTTGAAATGTTAATTAGTTTTACACTTAACAGCTTGTCATTGTCTAAAAGGGCATAGGAGCAAACCTTCCAGAGTGAAGGCTGAGGAGTTTTTAACTCCTTGGTGACAGGAATTGGTGCACATTCCTTTGCTCTCAATAGCACCATGAGCAGACAGGAATTAATTAGCTTTGGTGATCAGTAAGATAAAAGAATGTAAGTATCTGAATTAGTTAGCAATGACAAGAGGATGGAAGAAATATTAAGTAAATTAAGATGTACAGAGTAGCTACTGTCCAAGAGCTAACTTGAGCTCCCTTTTCAGGACTGAGAACTTTGCCAAAATATGAAATTATCTCCCTATAAGAAGGATGTCTAACAATGTCTGCAATGGCTTTGTTCTTTTAAGTGCAATTTGATGGTGCTTTAAAGATTGCCATGTATGCGAAACTGAAGGAAGTAGAAGGGATTAGATAATGATGATGTAGGAATATATTTATTCATTATATATTTCAATTTAAATCATTACTTTGAAATCTGTGGGAATGTAGACTGAGAGGGGTGCCCCTAAAATATATTTTGATCATACTTTTCTGTATCTTCAATGAACTAAAATCTGGCACAAAAGAAATTGGTTTGTGACTCGATAACATTTCCTCCTGTGCATCATACACAAACCATAATCTTACTGATAATGCCTCAAATGTTAAGCTATAGATTTATACGCCAGATGTGAAAAAAACAAGGAGTCAGGAGGTAGAGCCAGCCCAGCTGACTTTTCACACTGTCCAGCGACCAGGTGAGCACGAAATGCTGATCTACCTTCGTTGCCCAAAAGTCAGGTCCCTGGAGCTGCCTCTTTCGCACGTATTTCAGAAGGCTCGGGTCTCCCATATAGCAAGCAGAGCAAATTTCTTGCTCACTAAGTTCATGTGTACATTTTCAGCTCCCAGAGAAGTGCACAAATGCAACGTTAAATCTGAATTAGACAAACCCATAAACACGCCGTTAAGGTTTCGGGTTGGCCACAAAGCTCAGAGAATATGGCAGTGCACTCACAGCATCTTCCCGCTGTCTGTGCTCCAGGAGTGATACCCTGCTGGGTGGAAGTGGTTTTGGCTTGTTCCTGTGGTTTGTGGAACACCTTTCCACATTCTTTGCAGCGTTTGACGAATTTCTGCAAAAATAAAAATTCTTTTACCGGTTCAAGTTTCTGTGTGAAAACTTCAACTAGTTTCACTTTGCAAACAGGACAAATTATTTCCAAATGTCGAATTTGTGTTGTTGAGGATTTTTTTTTTCTTCCCTGAGGGGGATGCTCTAGTAGTGACAACTTTAGTGAAAAACACTATCCTGTGTTTTATTTTACGTCTTTTTCTCATATGTCTTTCCGCTCCTCCCATGAGGTTCTGAAATTAGTAAGCTCCCAGTGAGCTTTGGCTAAATTTAAAATGCTTAATTATGGAACGTGGTACGTCTGAAAATCCTCTAATCTCAATTCCTCCTTTTCCCAGAAAAACTCGGCTAAGAGAAATGTGACACCTAACCTAAATCATATCAGGGCAGTAAATATTTTTGTTGAAAAAAAATCTTACTGTGCTCATAAGCCTAAAAATGTTAAGTCTTTATACAAGAGAAACAAAAAAAACCTGGAAATGCTTTCAGAAACGGCATAAACTGCGTTATCTATGTACAACGTGAGTGTAATCCTACATCGGTCAGCAACTATAATCTAAAAGGTAACGTGTAAGAGTTCTATACACTTCTCAGAACTATAAAGGAAGTGTGAGTGGATTTTAAACATTTTGATTAGCACCACAAAGATTTTAATGCTTTATTTAAACAGTTTGCTATAGGGCAAACACATTTGGTAGACAAGTAAAATGAAAGCACAGGCATCAGTTTCCCTGTTTTCTATTAAGTAATGTTGCGAAGTAAGCAGAAGTTGGATTCAGATATCAGATAATTATCTCCACACTATGTGTCACAGTAAATAATTTTAATTGGTTTAACTTCAGGGACCATTACTGGCCTAATTAGAAACATGAAAAGGCTACAAGTATTAGGAAATATCCTGAAGGAATGAGAACATTAACAATTCTGTCAAGCCATTTTCAAAATAGTACACAGTAGCAGTCACATTTCAGTAAAAAGGCAGATTACTTGAAAGGTGCTTTTAGGAAAATAGTACTTGTGGGTTGGTAATAAGAGAAGTCGATGGGCGAGCGTACAGAGAATTTGTAATGCTCGAGATGTATTATTACTGCGTTAAAGGTACACTGATCTCATTCTGATTGCTGATTCTAAAGACACAGGTTAGCTTTGTGCTGCGCAGGACTTGTGAGAGCTTGGGGGCAGTGAGGAAGCAGGAGAAGTCCCCATGGCAAGCAAGTTAGTTTCATTAAGAGAAAAAAAAAAAGAAAAAAAATTCTAAACTCAAGGTGTGTGGAGTTTGGAAGGGTGGGAAGTTTGGAAGACTTTCATTAAAAATCTCTGTCAGCTTCTTCAGTGCTTTGGTGGAGCTCTGTAAAAATGACTTTTGAGCTTTTCACTCTCCACTTCTCCTCCTCAAGGTTTCGGATCTTCCATGAGTATCCACGCTCCAAATGAGATGACGAGGCAGTGATCTTGCACTGAATGATACCTTCTAGTTTAAGCACTTCCACAGCTTCTCGTGCTGTGTTTTAAAACTTCCTAGCCTCTGTGGAAAGCCCCTACGGCTTAGAGGTCTGCTCTTTGACTCGCCTGTCACTGAAAGCCAACGGGCAAACAGCGGTGAGCTCAGGAGGAATTATTTAACAGAGCTCAGATCTCAGTGCTAAGTCACTCGCTCTTAGAAAAACCCAGACACAGAGCTTTCCTCCATTTGCACTGCACTGCTTCCTATAAACATTCTAAAAAAAAAAAAAAAAATCTGAATATGCCCTGTTGCTTTAATGAGCATGTGGCTGGCTTTGGATTTGCTCTGCCACTGAACTTTATTTGTCTAGTTGTTCTGCTTTCTAAGGGTTTATTAGTCACTTAACCTTCTTCCGGGGGTGACTCACTTTTTAGCTGCACCACTAGATGAGTTGCAACTGTAGTTTTTTGGAAGCTGGGGTTGAGGGAAGGAGGGAAAACATGCTAATGAGTAAAAACTCATAGAAGAATTGCTGCATAATCCCCATGAGTTGTTCGGTCGGGTCCTCATCTCCTCTCCTGCAGTGTTTCATATAATGTGCCTGAGGCGGCACAGGAAATACTACAGAGGGAAAAATTTCTGACAACCTGAGGGGAATGAGCATCTGATTAGTGTTATGCTCCCCATTTGCCGATAGAGGCAGGGTAAACAGTTGTGAGAGAGGAATGGTGATGGGGACAGCCGACCACCTAGGGTGTTTTACTGCTGGAGAACAGCATCAAAGACTTAAGCAGCACACGCTGCTTGAACGGCTGATCAACACCTGCCACCTCTACAGCAAGAGATATTTTTCTTGATAGTTGTATGAATACCTCAGAGCTATGCAGATGTAAAATATATATGTAATCTTTTCACTGTTAATCTCTATTCTTCTATTAACCTGTGGGAATTCCACTATATACACGCATAGCCAGAAATACATTCCCAGTGTTGCTCATCTAATTCTTAATAACATTCAATGTCAATTCATTCTATAGGCTGTGCACCACCTAATGAGATAACTCCTTTTGTATTTTTATCTAGTTTCAGTGAGTATTATTTTGTTCTCATAGAAGAAGGGCTTAGTCTACCTTTTTTTTTTTTTTTGTAACTCTGCTTTATCTGGTCTTTCCCGTCCCCTACTAAACAAAACAGGTTCAATCCTTACAGACTCACTGCACAATATAACCTTGTTCCACTCAAGCTTTCCTTTGTCTACCGCTAAATAATGCCTCAGAGAGACATCATCATAAAGCCAAATGTACTATAGGAAGGTATATAATTTTCCACGAAATATTATTTTCAATTTATATTCCGTTCCTTCTGATTTAAACTTCTGAAGACCTCTACCTAGCGAACAAAAGTTGCCATTGATTTAGCCAGGGTTTTTCAAATGGAGGAATGCTTACTATGCTTAAAATGTGAAAAAGGCCAATAGATTACACATTAGATAGAAGCGTAACTTCCTCTAGTACACTGGTGTAGATACAAGGAAGCAGTGAAACTGCCGAAAACGCTCAAACTGAGAGGTGCTGTAGGTAATGAAAGCATATGTAAAGCTCTGGTTTTATCAAACTAATGAATATACCAGCATGGTCACATAAGACTTAGAGCAAAAAACTTCAGCAAAATACCTTATTGTGACTGCTTATCTTTCCAGCTATATTTTCTGAAAGGTTTAAATGTTTTTTCTTCTTAACCTGTAAAGACATCTCAGCAGTAGAGGTTAGGATTATATAGGAAGGTGACATGGGATATATATAGTAAGAGTTTTTCTTCGATGACTTCAGGTGAAAAGTCCCAGAGACAGTGCGCAGAACATCCCAGTAGTGCACCTCACAACAAATGACCTCGTGGTGACGTCTGCATGGAGCCTCTGTACCTCTGCCTTTACAAATATATAAAGACTTAGAAATTCAATGTAATAAGGACAATAAGAAAAAGGGCCAGGAGGTTTCCCCCAAAAGACCACACAAACAAAAAGAAGAATCAACTAAGGACTCATGATTTAGAAAATTTTATTTCAAAGTAATTTTCCAGCAGAGAGGGCGGGTGGTGTGGAGTTGCCCTTGTCGAGGACTGTGGGGAGCCTCCATCTCCCTGTGGTATCGTGATGTGGTGCAAATTAGGGCTCTGAGAGCTTCCTTGTCCTTCAGTCAATGGCTTTCAAGAAAGTGGGAGAAATCCCTGGCTGAGTGGATGTCAAGAAAGGGGACGGAATGACACCATGCATTGGTCTAATCTCAGTCTGGGCCTGTGGCTGTAAAAGGCAGGAAAGAAAACAAAGCGGCAGCCACCCACTCACAATGGGCAACCCCTGCCCAACAATCTGGAGATACTGCAATCCTTAACTTTATGTGTGTCGTAGAAAGTATCAAATCTCTGGCTGTGTGGCTGAGGATGGGAGTGTGGCATCATCTGGTCCTGTCCTGGTCTAGACCGGCAGCTGTAAAAGGCAGGATAAAAAGCAATGGGGCAGCCAGCCTTGATCATGACAGGAAAACCCTGCCCAAGGCTCTGCCAGACTCAAGAATACTTAACTTTGTGTCAGTCTCCTTGTTGTCGATAGCAAATCTCTCACTGTGTGGCTGAAGATTGGAGAGCACGAGGGTCTGGTGCTGACCCTGTCTGAGTCTACAGCAGAAAAAAGCAGGATAACAACCAATGGGGCAGCCACTCTGCATCACAATGGGCAACCCCTGCCCCATGCCCTGCCACACTCTGGAATCCTTAACTTTGAGTCAGTCTCCTTGCAGAAGTTAGAACATCTCTGTCTGTGTGGCTGAGGATGGGACTGAGCCATGATCTGATCCTGTCCCTGTCTGGGCTTGCAGCTGTAAAAGGCAGCAAAACATCAACAACAAAAAGGGAGCTGCCACCCCAACTGGCCACAGGCAGCCCCTGCCCAGGCCTCTGCCAGCCTCAGGACAAAGCTGTCAGTGCCACTTCTCCCTGCCACCCAGGAAACACCCATCCCATGGCGGCACGGGAAACCACCAGCCTGCTGCACGCTGTGACAGGGCCCATCATATGGGTTAGTGCCAGATCCAGTCTCATTTTCGATTACTTATCTTTGTGTCAGAGTCTTTAGAAGCTATCCAATCTCTGGCTGTGTGCCTCAGGACAGGAGTGCGGCATAGTCCAGTCCTGTCCCATGTTTGCAGCTCAGGCTGTAAAAGGTAGGGTAATATCAACAAACAAAGGTAGAACTCACTGCTGATGACCACAGCCCATCCCAGTCCACAACTCTACCAGACTCTTGAATCCTTAACTTTGTGTCAGTCTCCTTGTAGGAGGCACCAAATCTGTGGTTGAGTAGCTGAGGACAGAAGAGCACCATGGTCTGGTCCCATCACTCTCTGGGCAAGTGGCTGCAAAAAGAAGGAGAACACACAATGGGGCAGCCACCCTCTCGCAGGATGGGCAACACCTGCCCAGGCCTCTGCTAAACTCTGGAATCCTTAGCTTTGTGCCAGCGTCCTTGCAGAAATTCGAGCATCTCTGGCTGTGTGGCTGAAGGCAGGCACGTGCCCTGGCTGGTCCTGTGCCTCTCTGGGCCTGCATCTGCTAAAGGTTCAAAGAACAAAGGGAGAGCTGACAGCCACACTCAGTGGTCACAGGCAGCCTCTGCCCAGTGCTCTGCCAGACTCTGGAATCCTTAATTTTGTGTCATTGTCATTTAGATCACCTCTGGCTGTGTGGATGAGAATGGGACTGAGCTGTGATCTGGTCCTGTCCCTCTCTGGGCCTGCGGCTGGAAAAGGCAGCATCATATCCACAAACAAAGGGAGCTGCCACCCCTAATGACCACGGGCAACCCCTGCGCAGGCCTCTGCCAGCCTCAGGACAAAGCTGGCAGTGCCACATCTCCCTGCCAGCCAGGAAACACCCATCCCACGGTGGCACGGGAAACCACCAGCCTGCTGCCCACTGCGAAGGTCCCATCATCTTGGTTAGTGCCAGATCCAGTCTCTTGTTCGGTGACTTAACTTTGGGTCGGAGTCTTTAGAAGGCACTGAATCTCTGGCTCTGTGGCTGAGCAGGGGAGCGTGCCATGGTCTGGTCCTGTCCCTCTCTGGGCCTGCCGCTGTAAAAGGCTGGGTATCAGACAACGCATCAGCATCCCTGGGTCACCAAAGGAAAACCCTGTCCCATCGCTTTACCAGACTCCTGAATCCTTGTCTTTCTGTCAGCTTCCTTCCAGAAATTACATCATCTCTGGCTGTGTGGCTGGGGACGGGAGTGCGCCCTGTCCGGTCCTGTCCCTCTCTGGGCCTGTGGCTGTAAAAAGCAGAATAATATCAACAAACAAAGGGAGGTGCCCCCCCAGATGGCCACAGGCACCCAAGCCAAAGGCTCTGCCAGACTCCTGAACCCTTAACTTTGTGTCAGTCTTCTTGTGGAAGGTAGCAAATCTCTCACTGTGTGCCTGAGGACGGGAGTGCACCATGGCCTGGTTCTGGTCCCGTCCCTGTCTGCGTGTACAGCAGGAAAAGACAGGATAACAACCAATGGGGCAGCCTCTCTCCATCACAATGGGCAACCCCTGCCCCACGCCCTGCCACACTCTGGAATCCTTAACTTTGAGTCCGCATCCTTATAAAAATTATACCATCTCTGGCTGTGTGGATGAGAACAAGAGCGCACCACGGTCTGCTCCTCTCGCTGTCTAAGGCTGTAGCTGGAAAAGGCAGCAGAATATCAACAAACAGAGGCAGCTGCCACCCCAGATGGCCACAGGAAACCTCTGCCCAGGCCTCTGCCAGCCTCAGGACAAAGCTGGCAGTGCCACATCTCCCTGCCACCCAGGAAACACCCATCCCATGGCGGCACGGGAAACCACCAGCCTGCTGCACGCTGTGACAGGGCCCATCACATGGGTTAGTGCCAGATCCAGTCTCATTTTCGATTACTTATCTTTGTGTCGGAGTCTTTAGAAGGTATCCAATCTCTGGCTGTGTGGCTCAGGACAGGAGTGCACCACGGTCTGGTTCTCTCCCGGCCTGCACCTGAAGCTAAAAAGGCAGCATAAAAACCACAAACAAAGCAAGCGGACGGCCTTGCTCACCACAGGAATAGCCAGGCCGTGACTCTGCCAGACTCTTGAATTCTTAACTTTGCATAGTCTCCGTGTAGGAGGTGTCAAATCTCTGGCTCTGTGGCTGAGAAGTGGAGCGTGCTACGCTCTGCTCCTGTCCCTGTCATTTAAATACCTCCAGGAATGGTGACTCAGCCAGCTCCCTGGGCAGACTGCTCTGATGCTTCACAACCATTTCTGTAAGAAATTTTCCTTAACATCCAAACTAACTTTCCCTGGCACAACTTGAGGCCATTTCCTCTTGTCCTCTACCTTGTTACTATGGAAAAGAGACTGACAGCTACCTCATGTAAAGCGTTAAGCCCTCTCCTAAGCCTCCTCTTCTCCAAATTAAACAATCCCTGTTCCCACAGTCGGTCCAGATATGACTTCTTCGCAAGACCCATCACCAGCTTCATTGCCCTTCTTTGAATGCGCTCCAGCACCTCCATGTTTTTCTTGTTCTGAGGAGCCCAAAACTACACACAGTCTTTGAGCTGTGGCCTCACCAGTGCCACCATCACAGGGGCACCATCACTTCCCCAGTCCTGCTGGCCACACTGATCCTGATGCAAACGTTGTGCCTAAACGCTGGGGAGCAGTGCAGGTGTTTCACGTACCCACCTGGTGCCACTTTGCCTCTCTTGAAGACTAATATGCCATGGATAGACAGGAAACTGGCAGACAGGACACAGAAACTGGGAAAAATGTTCTGGGATGGAGTACATGATGTTCTGGTACCACCACTCTCTGCGTCAGTGGCTGCAAAAAGCAGGAGAACACACAATGGGGCAGGAACCCTCTGTCAGGATGGGCAACCCCTGCCTTGCGCTCTGCCAGACTCTGGAATCCTTAACTTTGTGCCAGCGTCCTTGCAGAAATTGGAGCATCTCTGGCTGTGTGGCTGAAGGCAGGCACGTGCCCTGTCTGGTCCTGGCCCTGTCTGGATCTCCAACTGCTAAAGGTTCAACAAAGAAAGGGAGACGTCAGAGCCACCGCAGTGGCTATGGGCAACCCCTAGCCAGTGCTCTGGTAGAATCTGGAATACTTAAATTTATATCAGCGTCCTTTAGATCATCTCTTGTTTTGTGCGTTAGGGTGGGACTGGGCCATCGTCTGCTGCTCTCCATGCTGAGGCTGTGGCTGTAAAAGGCAGGATAATATCAACAAACAAAGAGAGAAATCACTCTAAATGACCACAGTCAACCCCAGCCCAGAGATCCCCCAGGCTCTTGAATCCTTAGCTTTGTGTCAATCTCAGTGTAGAAGGTATCGAATCTCTGGCTGCGTGGCTGAGGACACAAGTGAGCCGTGGTCTGGTCCCATCACTCTCTGGGCCAGTGGCTGCAAAAAGCAGGAGAACACACAATGGGGCAGGCACCCTCTCTCAGGAAGGGCAACACCTCCCCAGCTCTCTGCCAGACTGTGGAATCCTTAACTTTGTGCCAGCGTCCTTGCAGAAATTAGAGCATCCCTGGCTGTGTGGCTGAAGGCAGGCACGTGCCCTGGCTGGTCCTGTGCCTCTCTGGGCCTGCACCTGCTAAAGGTTCAAAAAACAAAGGGAGAGCTGACAGCCACACTCAGTGGTCACGGGCAACCTCTGCCCAGTGCTCTGCCAGACTCTGGAATCCCTAATTTTGTGTCGTTGTCATTTAGATCACCTCTGGCTGTGTGGGTGAGGATGGCACTGGGCCGTGATCTGGTCCTGTCCCTCTCTGGGCCTGCGGCTGGAAAAGGCACAATAATATCAACAAACAAAGGGAGCTGCCACTCTCCACGATCACAACAACCCCTGTCCAGGGCTCTCCCAGGTGCCTGATTCCTTAACTTTGTGTCGGAGTCTTTAGAATGCACTGAATCTCTGGCTGTGTGGCCGGGGACGGGAGTGCTCCCTGTCTGGTCCGGTCCCTCTCTGGGCCTGTGGCTGTAAAATCAGAATAATATCAACAAACAAAGGGAGGTGCCATGCCAAGTGGCCACGGGCACCCATGCCAAAGGCTCTGCCAGACTCCTGAACCCTTAACTTTGTGTCAGTCTCCTTGTTGTCAGCAGCAAATCTCTCACTGTGTGCCTGAGGACGGGAGTGCACCACGGTCTGGTTCTGGTCCCGTCCCTGTCTGCGTCTACAGCAGGAAAAGACAGGATAACAACCAATGGGGCAGCCTCTCTCCATCACAATGGGCAACCCCTGCTCCATGCTCTGCCACACTCTGGAATCCTTAACTTTGAGTCAGAGAACTTGTAGAAATTTCACCATCTCTGGCTGTGTGGTTGACAACAAGAGTGCACCGTGGTCAGGTCTTAACCCTGGACGAGCCTGTGGCTGTAAGAGGCAGGATAATATCAACAAACACAGGGAGAAGCCACCGCTGATGACCACAGTCAGTCCCAGCCCAGAGATCCCCCAGGCTCCTGAATCCTTAGCTTTGTGTCAGTCTCCGTGTAGGAGGTGTCGAATCTGTGGTTGAGTAGCTGAGGACAGAAGAGCACCACGGCCGGGTCCCATCACTCTCTGGGCCAGTGGCTGCAAAAAGCAGGAGAACACACAATGGGGCAGCCACCCTCTCTCAGGGTGGGCAACACCTGCCCAGAGCACTGCCAGACTCTGGAATCCTTAACTTTGTGCCAGCGTCCTTGCAGAAATTGGAGCATCTCTGGCTGTGTGGTTGAAGGCAGGCACGTGCCCTGGCTGGTCCTGGCCCTGTCTGGGCCTGCAACTGCTAAAGGTTCAAAGAAAAAGGGAAACATGAGAGCCACCTCAGTAGTCATTTAGAAACCCTACCAAGTGCTCTGCCACACTCTGGAATCCTTAACTTTGTGTCAGCATCCTTTACATCATCTCTGGCTGTGTGGTTGAGTGCACCATGGTTTGGTCGGCTCCCTCTCTGGGCCTGCAGCTGTGAAAGGCAGCATAATATCAACAAACCAAGAGAGAAACCACTCTAAATGACCAC
>JAAGAY010136341.1:0-28984 GCA_011801015.1 Ardeotis arabs | reverse complement strand
CATTTATGTATGTTCAGGTTTGTAAAATGTAATTAAATAATACAGACTATAAAGTAGCTAGTAATAAATATTTGTGAGTATATATATTATCTTATTATTTTTGAACGCTCCACACAAAAATAACTAGTAAATTTTTCCAACCTTACCAAAGCAGCTCTTGTTTTCTTGACTGTGTAACAATGGTATAACCCAAACCTTAACCACAGACTGCCAAACTCTGGGATTTATTGAAAACTACATCCAAATGAGCAGGCTTGAGATCTTCTACAGCACAGAGTGTGGCGTAGCAGCACTAGCACCCCGATCTTTAGACTCTGCTTTACAGTTCAGTCTTGGTTAAAGCCGCCCTAGAAACAAATAGGGCTGAAGGTATCTGAAAACATACTGTTCCTCAGCAGTGAGGTCATCTCTTACGTTCAATCAGTTAATAGGTAAATGGTATAACAGGGAAATCCAAGTTGAAATATTCAAACTGCCAAGGATTATGAATTCTTTGTTTTGCTTTGGAAACAAATGCACAGTAGAGAGGAGAGTCACAGTGCAAGGGAAGACATAACAAAGGCTTTGTTTGTAAGGGGATGGAACCACCGCTCTCTGGTCAGGGATGAGGTTGGCTGATGTGTTTTCCATAATAGTCAACTGAACAATCTCAGTACTCAATCCTGGCCAAATAATAATCTGCTGAATTTATTACATTTGGGTTTTTAAATTAAAATTACCATCTGTAACTCATGGGCGGTAAACAGCACAGAACACATGACAAGAGAAAAAAAAAAAAGCACCTCATGAGAAGGTGGGCAAATTCCACGCGGTTTGAGGAGCCCAGAGCACTGTGACACTATGAATTCAACATTTTCTTGCTGAGCAAAAAGTACAACAGCTTAATGAGGTTATTTGTTAAAAACCCCTCTGTTCACCTCAGTAATGGTCTATGCAGCCCAGGTCTGGAAATGTAGTTGGTTTGACCAAAGTGATACTATCAACTGAACAAAGCCAAATTTCATAGGAAAAATGCCACAGTAGCCAGAAATAATACACATACACACAGAGAAGAAAATCCCAGCTCAGGTTTGGGTTTTTTTTTTGTTTTGTTTTTAAGATTTCTGCTCTCACAACCATAAATAATCTCAGGACAACAAAAGCTGATTCAATATTGCAGCTACACGGTCTGAGGTGGGTGAAATCCCAGGCCACCAAACACAGAGTATTTGGACTTGTGCAGGCCCACCGTGTCACCCATCATTCCTGGTCGATAAAGTTACTGGTGGAAACTCTATGGCCTAATTTCTATTATTTTAAGCAAAGGTGAGGGCTTAAATGTTTTTTCTCCTCAATTACAACTCTTAAACGAGTGCTCTCTTCAGAAAAGCAGTCTTCTGAAAACAGCAAGTCTATTCATCTCCAGTTGAATAAAACGACAAGGTATGAACGCCAGTTGGTTACCCACTTCATGCTTTCAGTTCAACTTGTGCCAAACCATGTGTTTGACATGATTTCTGCACAGAAACGGAAAGGGGTCTGGGCTTGGTGGAAACATGTCACACTGCGCATGCACACAGAGGTGCAAATTACCTGCAAAACGATGCTGGATAAAACTGGCCTGAAAAAATGTTTTGAGAACACAAGTCTGTTCCCAGCAATGCTTTTCTATTAACCTTCTTTTGCCCAAGTGTCTGCAAATCCTACGGGTGAATATTTGAATTCATTTTCTAATGAGGGAATCGTACAAGTGTCTTACTGATCCCAGGAAGTTATAAGAGGCTTAAGAGCTACCCAGATAGGGTCTTCTGCTCCTCCCAGATCATCATTGCTTCCAGTTGATATTTCTTAGTACAAATAAAAACAAATAGAGTGAGACTTCAGACACCTAGGTGTTGGACAGAAAGAGTCCATGTTTACAGTCCCTTGCATAAGAACAAGGCACTGACTAAGAGCTGGTGGTAAAGTCTCCTCATACAGTCAAAGGAGATGGGCGCGTTCAAATGACAACTCATCCCATTCATGGCTTGGCTTTGTAGGTGCTCACCTCTCTTTGCCCTCTTTAGGGTTTTAGTGATGACTAGTGATAGATAAGTAAATTCCCATGTTTAAAGTTAACAAAAAAAAAAAATTCCTACCCTCATTTTGCAAATGACAACAAATGAGGCTAAAAAAATTACTGGTCACTTGCTCAAGGTCTGATAAAAGGTTAGTAGAAAAGCTAGAAGTTAAAATACATAATTTTTTTTCTTCAGTTCAGCCGTTCCTTTCTTACTGGGAAGTAGGCAGGAAAAAGGTTCTCACAGTGGAAACAGCAGTGGAAATACATAATTGACTTATTTCACACTTCGTGCTTCCTGTCCATTTCTCGGTGCAAAGAAGACTGTCCCTGTTGTTTTCTCTCTTCCTGACCTAAGTCAAAGACACAGACATTTAGGCCACTTCTGTTTCCTTGGCATTTATTCCTAGAGACATTGTTTATGCTGTTCATTTCCCTGCAGCCAGGTTCTTCAGCTGAGATCAGTGCAAGACTTACAACCAACTTAAATGAACTCAGGATAAGGTCTTAGACACAACTGTTTCAATGCAAAAAAGACAACAGAAATCTTATCAGAGTTTTCAGGGGAGGGAGTTGTTAAGGTTTTTTCCAAGCCTATAACGTCAACATAACCTTTCGCACAAGATTTCAGTTTCATTGACTTCCACTTCACAAATCAGAGATCTGATAGATCTTTGTTCTTTTCAGATCTAGGACTAACAGAAATAATTTTTAAAAATCGTGCTGCTTCTATCTGTTCAGCTAAGGCATTAGCACATAAACAGAGGGAGCAGGAAGATTTTTGCAGAAAAGTATCTGAATTCACTATCTGGAGACCACAGGCCAAGTTACTTTTGTTGGTGAATTATTACAAATAAAATGGCACCTACAACTGACCATTTGGCAAACAGAGCATCAGTAACACAAGAGCTCATGAAATTACTGAAATGGTGTTGAAACCATCAGTTGCTGATAACAAAAGCTAAGCAGAAAAGAAGACATTTCTCAAATTTTTCAAAAACCCACCTACTTGCATAGGTGGGCCATCCAAAGACTGTTAGGAGCAAGATCTGAATTTCTGCTTCAAGAGGTCAATCCACGATATCACAGGCTTCCATTATCACACTAAAGTTCACACACACGGCTTACGGCAACAGCCATCAACGCCACGGCAGATTCACGGAGTCCTGGTGAAAAGAGCACCGCACAGACAGCAGAATCACTGCAGGCTGCTACGTGTGGCTGTCACATTGGCAGGAAAAGCCTGTGAGTTTAACTCCGACTCCTCTGTATGTTGGCCTACGCCAACATCAAGTCTAGTTTTGATTCTGTCCTTTAGGACTCGCAAGCCATTTAAAAATAAAATAAGATAAGATGAATTCACCCATTTATGTGTCAGTGAGATATTTTTACTGTTTAAAAGGAATTATTTCTCCAATAATGATAAATCCATGCTAAAGTCTAAACCTCCAAAGTATTAAAATACTTGAAATTACATTTTTAAAATAGTATTAAGGGATACATGTATTTATTGTCAAACGTATAGAAAGTTAAAGCACGGAGTAGACTGATGCCACTGTAACCAACACTTATGAACTCATAGCAGGACCTCTTCTATAAAAAAAAAACCGGAAGAAATATTGTCCTAATTCTTGTCCATTTAGCCAGTTCTCTAAAATGACTAGTTCATTCAGAATTGGTAAAGTGACTGACATTCAAAAAAGAAGGAAAATCTCTTTTCCTCTTATAATCCATGCAAGAACAGGACAGCCTAGTTAACTCTTAGCTGAAAATAACAGATAGGTAACAGAGGATGATGCCTAATAATTCTGAAATGTTGAAGATCACGATAACCAGAAGCTGACCTTTTAACTTCTTTACTTTTGTGTTTAACAGGTTAGTAATTCAATTCCAATTTTTATCTAAATACAGTCCAGGATGATCAACAAGCAACTACCGAGTAGGCAGCTAGTACAATGAAATATATTGTTCATCCTTTTCTAGTATAATTAAAATTCTAGCAAATTTTTATGTTTTGTTACCTAATTTCTTAAATATACACATAGGGATAATAGCATAACGAAAAAGATCAGGACCAAGGAAAAATTTTAGTAGAAATGTATCAATAAACATGAAATTTTCAAAGGTTTTAAGGTAGATATAAAACAAGGCTGAAGTGGATTATTCAATAGGTTGTTTATATCAGGAACCACATCACCGACCACAATTAAAAACAGAAAAAATATCTTTGCCACCCACTGCTTTTCCAGCAAGCAGCATGGACTTTCAGGTGCCCAGCAGCATTTTTCTGCCTTCTCAACTCTCCACAGGCAGAGAAGCACATGCAGGTTCCCCAAAAAGAACCACGTGGAGAAAATACAGTTTGAGAGGCATCTCAGCAGTGGGCTCCTGGTCTACACATGCCTTTTTCTCACTCCATCTCTGGTGTTGTTTGATCACGTGTACTTCAGCCAGTTCTCTTTCCCCTCTCATAAACATAAAGATTCTCCCTTGTTTATCGCATTGGCTCTAACGTCTCCCCTGCAGCAATCACTCCCAGTCTCAAGAAACACTCAGTGGGACTCAGAGGAACTTTTTCATAGCCTCTGCCAATATTTCACATTATTCTGCACGAAGAATATGTGCCTTATTGTACTGCCCATGGGTGTGCACTCACCTTAGAAAACAGAACTAGGCAGTTTTGGGAGGGAGAACGTGGCAGCGAGGCTGTTATTTGTATTTAGCTGCTTAATGACTACACGGAGTAGAGAGTGTTACAAAGATTGACATTTGTGTTTTTAAGTTGACATTAACATAATGGAAACGGTGCGTAACTCTCATCTCCCCTGCCATTAAGGGTCTGTCAGCCTTAGTCAATGTCCCAACGCCCTCTCACTCATCCTCCTCAAAAGTAAATGAGTCGTTATGCATCTGAGGTTTCTTCCAGAGGCAAGCCCAGCAGGGTCCTCCTTCCCTCTAGCTTGCCGTTGTCCAGAGTTTTGTGTTTTAGTAACTTGAAACACCCTGTGAAATCTATCAGGATTAGTTTCCAGTATAGAAGCACTTGTACTTGATCCAAGCTAATCAAATGTTCTTCAGATACTAAGCCCCAGGGTTTAAGTGAGCACACCCAACATATTAAGCAAAAATGACCTTCTTAGTGGGGCTACTATATCCTCCTTTTTGACCCCTTTTGACACAATTTTGGCTGAGACAAGACGGAGAGTTAAAGCCATTGTGACTGGGCCAAAAATAATGTAGTAAGTATCTCTGATGTCACCAGAATGTTATATCCTAAGACAAAAAAACAAAGCTAGTTTTAGATGGAACTGGACATTTTTTTACATACTAGTAAAATAGGCTTTTGAATAGATAACATTTTGTTTCAAACTCATATTTCAGTCTTTCCCAATGGAATTAGTAACCAAATTAAGGGTTTTAGGAGCTCATATTATAATCAAACACAAGGCTGAACTTACAAGTCATGTATGACCTGGCAGTCAAGAGGTTACGGTGAGTAAGAAGGTAGACCACAGAAAACCAGAGAACAGGAAACTTTCAGTCTAGTGTTGATGGAAAAGCCTTGGATTAGATGGATGCAGTACTGAATAAGTTATTTCAAAGCAAACAGCTCTAATAGAAGGTTCTGACCCTTTTATAGAGGAAACGCTGAAGATGTATGATGTAAGAATTCGGAAGAGCAAATGTTAAGCCGCAAAGCCTTATTTTGAGTTATATACAGCAAGATCTGTGTTTACACAGCTATCAGAGTGAGTTCCCCTTTTTCGATTCACGGGCTCGGTCGGCTGACTGACTTCCTTCATTTCAAAAACCAGTATTTATTACTCCATGAAAGTTGGTTTAATGTTCAGCTCATCTGTGTGCCCAGACAATTTAATGAACTTTCTGGAAGGCCCCGGATGTTCAACACTTAAACAATTCAGTTCAGTCCTCTGTGAAAATCGCTCTTTCTGTGCAGTTTAAAAAATGGCACAGCATTTCAGCAGAATCAAAATCAACCCAATCCAACCTTTCCCCCTTCTTCAGGAGGGGCTTTAACATCGGAACATCACATATAAGCATGAGCTGATATTGCTGACAGATATTAACGGACAATAAATGAAATGGCTTGGAAAGGTATGTCCCCAAAGCCAGTTCTAAGACTGTATGGGGTTGCCTTAGCTTCAGTATCGCCTTGGACTCAGGTGAATAGGAGGTTAATTTTAATTCTGCCTACTAAAATACAACACAACTTGTCAACGAAGAACTTAGACTAAAAGGAGGCCAGGCCCATAAGAGGAGCTGATTTCCTTGCGTGAACTTAGGCTTGATTAAATTTCTGAAAATACGATGTAACGCTAATAACAAATTTAAACTTTGACCGAGGTTAGCTCTTTAATTTCCATTGGATTAAAAGCAAACAGATGTCTCTAGAGTAAAATGAGCAAAATAAAAAAAATACTTTAAAATTGGACAAAACGTCCAAATCTCACTAGGGAAGTTGTACATGCAGTTCCCATTCATATTAATTGTAAGCATTTGTCTAAGAAAACATGTGTGATCAGTTGCTACAGCTCGGCTGACAACTGGCAACTTGATGACGTGCTTGAGGCCAAAAATCTTTCCAAAGGCAGCCTCTTGTGCTGGCTGACAGAGCTGCCTGATGTTTAAAAGGGTGATAATTTCAATTAATATTGAGGGTGTTCAGGTTAAAGAGCAATTATTTTAAATGAAAGCTGATAAAACTCAAGAAACATTCATTTCAAAGAGGAGAGTCCTCCCCAGCCTTTCTATTTCGGGTAAACCTGCTCCGATTACTGGTAGACTTCCACTGGTAAAGCTTCTCATGACAACGACGTAAGGATCCCAGCTCTGGTCTCTCTCTAAGGCAGAAATGAGATACTTGAATTCAAAGAATCTAGCCCAGTCTAAATCCAAACAAAAATTTAAAAATACATATTTCAGTCACTCCCAGAAAGTCCAGACTAACACATATTAACAAATTTGGAGACCAGAGGAAGGCAAAAAAAGGCTTATACAGTGCCTTGACTGACTCAATATTACTATTTAACTTTCACACTTGTAAGAAAACTCAGCCAAAAAGCCCAAACCGCTAAATGGCCAGATTCTCTTCTGGTATGAATCAGTACAGCTCAACCATATGTACTGACTGTATGCTTTTTAAAATAACACCTTAGGTACAAGATATTTGAGATCTGATTCCCTATTCCAGGCAGTTATTAGATCCATATTACCCCATACTTACAGTAATATTTTTTATTTTAAAAATATCACAAGATTCTGGCACAAGTGGAAAAAAAAAGAAAAAAATAATAAATTATTTTAAAACCTCTGTGCTATTTTCCTGGTTGTAACTTTGCGGGTTTATGACATGGCATTTATTCCTAAATATCAGATGTTAGGAAATATCAGATCATATTAAGAGGCAAATTAACTTTATTTTCTTCCCAGATGTAGATCACCCGGCCTGGGCCACAATTACTAAAGCTAATATCCTGTTTTATCATAAGGTCAGTAGTTGCTGATTCCACTGATTTTTGCCATATTCAGCCTACAAAGTTTGCTTTAAAATCTCAGAGAAAACACACAGTTTGTTTGGAAACATGCAGAAATAGCATACTTGGGTACCGCTTCTCTGAAGCTAATCTATAGGTTAATTTAAATATTCGGGACTTGTTCTTGATTAAAATCCTTCCCCATCAGAGCACAGCGACAGTGCAGGAAGTCTTGGGGTGGGAGAGACAGTGGGACTGACACCACATAGAATCATTAGGGTTGGAAGGGACCTTCAAGGCCATCTAGTCCAACCCCCCTGCAAGGAGCAGGGACATCTCCAACCAGATCAGGTTGCTCAGAGCCTCGTCCAACCTGGCCTTGAATGTTTCCAGGGATGGGGCATCCACCACCTCTCTGGGCAACCTGTTCCAGTGCTCTACAACCCTCATTGTAAAAATATTTTTCCTAATATCCAATCTAAATCTACCCCCCTCTATTTTAAAACTGTTACCCCTAGTCCTATCACAACAGACCCTACTGAAGAGTTTCTCCTCATCTTTCCTGTAGGCCCCCTTGAGGTACTGGAAGACCGCTATCACGTCTCCCTGGAGCCTTCTCTTCTCCAGGCTGAACAGACCCAACTCTCTCAGCCTGTCCTCATAGGAGAGGTGCTCCAGCCCTCTCATCACCTTTGTGGCCCTCCTCTGGACCTTCTCCAACTGGTCCATGTCCTTCTTATGTTGCGGGCTCCAGAACCGGACACAGTACCACGGTGCACTATGGTGCTACTGGGAGCAACACAGGGTTACTGTTCAGAGGAGGGAAAGTTTAGTGCAGAAAGGGAATGGAGGGCAGCCTGGAACACACATCAGTGTCAAGGGGGAATCCTGCTGTGAGGAATTTACTGAGCCCAGAAACTGTCCCTGTTTTTATTACTATTTATATTTATAAATAAATGATGGTAATTTTGAAAACTTTCCTTTCACAGCAAAATCCCAAGGTCATGGGAATCACCAGCGCCACAAATAGATGATTGAGATGAAGATATGAAAACCTGCAGCTGCACAGGGTCTGTCAGCTCGGCGCTCCATTCCTTCTCCTCAATCCACCTCCACCCAACGCTCCTCACCTCCACGGGACAGACTCACTGGACACCATAACGCGAGCACCACCTCAATACTAAGTTCATGCCGCTCTGGCAAATTTAAAGAGGAAATCCAGGTTCACAACATGCCAGAGCACCCCTCTTGCTGCTCCCCTGAGAGATCTTTTTGGGTTAATCCAGGCATTTGTTTGACCTCTGCTCTCTCTGTTGATGGTAGCAGCACTGCGATTGCCATGAGGCCCGTTGTCGTCAGTAGGGGCTGGGATCAGAGCCCAGTACAGATACATCCTGAGTAACCGCCGTGCCTGGAAGAGCACTTAAGCTGTGACCCTAAGAGTTTCAGGAGAAAAAGTGAGTAGGCCAGGAGAAAAAGGCACATGGGCTTCGAGCGATGGCAAGGAAAGAGCACGAGGAGAAAACAGCCATGATTACGGCAGTCAGGCTTCCCTGATGAACTGGCTTCTTCCCTGCCCCTCACCTTCCAACCTTTTTTTTCCCCGCAGATTCTAATCTTTTAATGTCTTCATATCTTTCATTGTTTATACTCCAACACTTCTGTAGACAGCCAGACCAACCTGAGAGAAGATTTTCCTGCCATGAACTGCTTGCTGGTATCTCACTCGCATTACTTTCACATCCACTGGAGTTGATCTTCCTCTTTCTCTGCTGAAGGGAGGTTCAGCTGCCACTCAAAGCACCCAGCTCCTGTAAGCTTTAAAGAGCTCTGTCTTTATCAGTGCTCAAATTTAAAAAATTGTTCTGCTGGAAATTTGGGAACCGTTTCAACTTGAGTGAGAGTGAAAGCTCACAAGCTACCATCAGATCATTGCCAGCAGAGCATGCAGAAACTCACGTAACTTTGCCCTAAGTGGGTTTCATTCTTTGCAAAAAACCGCTAGCGCTTTGTTTACTGCAGGTCCTAGCGATCATAGCTGTTAGATCACATAGCTTAATATAATGCCTCCCATTACAGGAGTTATTATAGATAACAGTAAATTTATTGCTGAAAACAAGGTGTTTTGTGGCTGCTCCTGCAGTCGTGGAATGAAAATTACTTGTCTTAAAAGTAACTTGAAGTTGGACAGCTGGCAATGAATGCAGGCAATCCACGGACGTTCTGCCTGCACGAGACTTACTGGAACAGCTTCACTTTCACTAGGGAAGCTCATTCACAGTTTCTTTTCCATTTGTGGAGCTGGTAGGAAATATTTCCATCTAAAGCCATTTGTGTGTCCATCAGAACAGTTCCCTCCAAGTAGAGGCTTTGTTTTCCACAGCAAACTGCAAATTTTCACCAGAAGAACTAAAATCCACCCAGAGGAAAAAAAAAAAAAATAAAAATCAGCTTTTCAAAAAGACAAAACTTCCCTAGAAAAAGAATAGGTTTCCAACATCAGCACCAGGTACAAACTGCCTGGAAGCCCAAGACTTACTGGGCCACCGTTTCCCTCTGTGGTCGTTCCCTGGGTGTCTCTCTGTAGCACTAATCCCCAGCTGAGCCTCCAGCTGAGAAATCATAACAAAACACTCACCGTGAGTAAACATTGTAGTTCAGTGAAAACTTCCCTCAGCGTTTGTTCCTTTGTACATGACTAATCAGGATATAACTCAAGGTACTTTTCCTACCCTCTCTTTTTCAAATACAGGTGGTACAGAAAGTTAGACTTTAGTAGAAACATTACTTCAGCAAACTACCCTTACCAGTAAAGACACACGTGCTCCTTTCCTATCAGTCCTGGATGTGACAGCTTACTAGCAGGTGCCACTGACTATTTAATGCTTGCAGAAGAGCTGCATCCATCTATGAACCAACAACTGACAAAAGTTATCATCACAGCAAGCATTTCCTAATTTTGTATTACCTTCTTTCATGCCCTATTTTCCCGGTTTGCCTTTCAAACGAGTCTTGCTTCCGTGTGCTCCATGACACAGGTTTTCATGTCCCAGGAAATCAGAGTATCACCTTTTAGCCCCCAGCACCTGGGATCGTAAAACCCCCAAGATTAGTAACTTGCCACTCCTCTTTCTTAAAAGCAAGCTGCATGATACTTGCCTGCAATGTTTTACTGATAGTATTGCTTCTTATCTGGCTTCTGAAAGGAGGAAAAAAATATTTTGTATATTTTTATAAATATTTCATGCTGCGTAACTACTGCATTTTATTTTGTTTACAAAACACAGGGGGAAAGCTACCAGGTTTATTTCCACTAATCAGCAAATACTTCTCTGTGGGCAACTTCAAGGAAGCCAAGAAGATGGCTAACTAAGAATAGAACAGTATTGGCCCAGATATTTCTTTATGTTACTACAGAACAATGCCAATGAGGCGGAGAGAGATGAAGGATCAGCTTTTCAAAATTGTTTAAGCACTTGATAGGGTTTTCAAAGGTCCCTACAGAGGCTAAGGATCTAATTCCCTTTGATAACACAAACATTGAGGACATCTAGATTTCCTCTGAAACACCAGTGAGGCCATGAAAGGGTTCAGAAAGACATACATCTTTTCCTGAAACTGCTTAACGTAACACTACGTAATCCCATGCAATGGTTTAATGTAGTGAAAAAAAAAAAAACCAAAAAAAAACCCACACGAAAAAGTAGATGCCATTTCCACAGGAAGAAGAAACACATCCCTACTGTAATCTTGACAGGCAACAAACCTTCAAACTGAAAATGTGTACTGTGATCTTTCTAACACGACTAATACAGAAGGTGCTCTTTGCTGTAAAACTGTGCTGCAGAATTAGAGGCTTTGCTTACGATATTTTTTTTGTTTCTGTGCCTACCATAAAGCAGATTTTAAATGCGAACTGAGCTCAGAAAAGTTTTTCATGTTGTCAGGACTTTAAATTTTGCTGTTCAACTCCATGTTCTAGGTCCAGCTGTGGCCAAAGAGAAACAATGGTGTGTGTCACTGTGGGAACACGCACAGAGCAGTGAGCTATCTCTGTATGTTTCTGTATCTGATGTGCTTACTTCAGAAGTGCTGTTCTCTCCATTTTACAATTAAAATCTCTAAGATTTTCCCCTCTGTCCCTTAAAGCAGCATCTGGAGAAGAAATTCCCTAACTGTACCATCTGCAATGGATATGTCATCTCAGCAGCCATCCAGCTACGCTCGGGCCAGGTGGCAAACGTCACCTAAATGCTCTGGTCTTCAAACATCTCACAGCCTATCCAGGGAGCTTTTGCTCACACCAGATAAAATTCTGGGCACAGAAAAGACCTGGCTAAGGGAGGGAAGGAGAAATAATATGGGATTTCCAGTTCCTTTTTCAGGCAGTAAGAAAATATCCTTTGAAATAACTATCTTTAAGGTGAAAAAATATATTTTTTTTCTGCTTCAAGATGTGAATTTTTTTTTTTTTTTTAAAGCAGAACAAGGGTTATGTATGCTTTGGTCATTTGTGAACACTGTCAGGTTTCAGCGAGGTTAGAAACTGTAGGATATACGATTTTATTGCTGCATCTGCAGGTTTGCTGCAGGGAAACCTCTGAGAGCTGAAGGGACCTCTCCTGTGCCTCTCTACGGGGTGTGAGCACCGGAGCACCAAGCGACTTTGGCCCTTTTCAGCCCAAAGGCACAGCTTAGAGGTACAATTAAATCCAGTCCTCGCTTCCCAAAGCGCAGCCGTGTCACAGCTGCTCAGCCAGAATAATATCTGTCCTTCCCTTATCCTTCTGGCAGGCAAATCAGTCCCCAAATCAGTAGTAAATAGCAAGTTGCAGACATCAAATCCAATGAATTCAAGTTCAGACATGTAAGTGATGGGTAACTGGATGGACCATACTGTTCATGTACCTGCTCAGAGACAGGAAACGTAAAGCTCTGCTAGCGCACCCCACTGAGATCCCAGTTCCAAATCACCTGTGCCCCTTCAGGTAACTGGTGCTCACTCAATCATGTTTCCACTTGAACGTGAGCAGGGAGAATTCCTCATTTACGCATCCTTATTTTTACATGAGGCACGATGGGATCCTAACATCAGCTGGGGTTTCTCACTTCTATTGCAATACAACACTTACAGCTTGCTTTTTTAAAGGATGTTGAGTTTTTTCAGTTGAACTGGTCCTGGGGCTACCTTCCCATTCACTAGAGAGAAGAGGAGACCTTCCTGTACAAGTCCCAAAATCTTAGTAGTGACTGTGGTTTTTTTCATATCAGCCAAGAAATAACCCATCCCTGTTACCACACAAGGACACTTGTTTAATGTTGACGGAGAAGGAAGTGTACCACCTACTGAGTCACCAATGCCACATCCTAAACACCTGGGCTTCCATTTAAGCATGAATCTACCCTGAGTGGAGCTGTAGAAAAAAAAAATAAATCCACAATAAAACCTCAAACCACACAACACTTTCCTGGACGGGAAGTATATTGTGATCTGCTAAAGTTCACGGACTTCCAGAAGAAAACTGAAATCCTTTCCAAAGCAGATCCATCTGCTTTGCTTTTGTCTGATTTCAGGGATAACAACTGCACATGTCTCAAAAGCAAGGTATAAAATTAAGTTTCCTTGAAGTCAGGAAAAAAATCACAGCTACTTTTTTTTTTTTTTTTTTAAGGTGATTGCACAAAATCATGGCTAAATCTGCGAAGGTGTTAGATGCCTAATCTCCCACTTGCCTTAACTACCTTTGTGCAAATTCATCCAAATTCTTATCATTCTCACAAGACTTCCACACCAAAAATACAGAGCCAAACTAAGGACATTTCTTACAAATGGAATTCTTGCCTGTTAGGCAATGAATCATTTGCCATCCACAGTACATCCCATAGTTGATAGACAAAAGCAGTATTTGCCACCCTATTGCAAAACACAGTACAACGTATTTTGGGAAATGATTCTTCACTGAAAAAACATTGTCTAGGGCAGTACAATGCAACGGGAGTCAGATAAATGTGCTACATCCTGTGACTGGGTCTGAAGTAAGCATGAAAACAGTCACAAAACATTTTGGAGGCAGGAGGAAACACTCTTTTCTATGGGACATCAGCTCACAGCTGAGCTCGCTCACCTTTGGCTGTCCTGAGTCAGACCCCAATCCCTTTAACCCACACGCTGAGGCGCTCAGCCTCTTCACACCCCCCCCACAGCAGGGTAATCTGGCCAGCACCCTTTGAAGGCACCTTCTGCAACGTGCTGCCAGAAGGTAGCGCGTGGTTTCCACAACCAAATGAATGTTTATCACCTAAAGGTTCCTTTTCTTCCATATCTGCTACCTGGAGAAATCAAACAGCTCTGTGCTCAAGCTTAGAGACCAAAACCGTAAATGCACGGTTTGAAGGGAGGAAAAGGTAAGCTAGAGAAGAGAGTAATGACAAGGAGGAACATTTCCGTAATTCACGTCCTTTTTAAGTCCTAATTTCTTACCTCTTTAATGTTTGCAACGTGTAATTTTGAAAAACCTTATGTGTTGCAGGAAGTATTTGCAACAGCTATGCTTTCTTATGTAGAAAGTATCAGGAGCATCATCCAGGTTAGTGCACCATTGCACACAAGGGAGAGAAACCAAGTGCATGCAGACGGTTCCAAGAGCAAGATCACCCCAGTACATATTGCCAATAAAAATGCTTCAGTGAGACATCCCAGTACAGACTGGAACAAGGGAAACCACCCCTGAACAAGAATACAGACTTGAGCCGTTAATAACGGCAACAGTGCATTTTCTTTTCTCACTGCACATACCCTTGTCCAATTGATAGCGCCGTACTTCAGTACTCCTGCCTCAGCAGGACTACAGCATCACGTTTTTTCAAGAAGTACCCAGCAACCCACAGCAGGCAATTGCTCTCCAGGAAAAATACCACTTAGCCCTTAACCGTGCTAAGTTATTTATGACTCCTTGGGAAGTAGCTCTAAAATACAGTTTGAAAGATGAGTTATTAGGCTCTGCCAAGCAGCAACATAGGCAAGACATTGCTGTTCAGCCTAGAAAAGCTAATACAGATTTGAAAACAGTGTCTTCAACACACAGGTGCACACATTTGATACTCACACTAGTTCAGCCTTCCATTAGTCTGAGCACCCAGGCTGGGGTTGCTATGACAGTGAGGGGGTACAGCAAGAAAAGAAAAAAAAGTCATTGCACAGCATAAGGCGGGTCGGGGGCGAGAAATCAACCATCATTTAGAAACAATTATTACTGAGACGGCACATTTGCAGAATGTATAGCAGTTTGTTCCAAAGTCTTGGGAAAAGTTGTCTTAAACCTCAAAGAAATACGTGAGCTTAATATTAAACCATAGTTTAAGGTAAGTATGGGCCATGTTACTGAAGTAACGGCCTTAATCTGAAGGGACAGCCAGTTTCAGAAATAAACTGAACAAGGGCAGAATGGCATTAAAGAGTTCTCAGAAATCAGTCTGAGCCTTTTTATTACTACAACAAAGTTCTTAATATTAAAAAATTTAAGGTGAGAGGGAGAAGTAACAAGAAAACAAACGAGGCTGTCACACTGCTTGCAGGCAGAGGCTATCACTGGTGTCACTTCTTTGGCTTTGAGCTTTTGCCTCCCTTCTCCAGGCCAGCATCACCCAAGGCACAACTACACAGGCTCCGATTGGTGTTTTTTGCTCAGCACTGACAGGGGACAGGACAACTTCCAACCTCTCTCCTCTGAGCACGCACTTCCAAATGTACAGCAAATTCCACTGCCATATAGCGAAACCAGTAAGGCAGAAAGAAATTTATATACAGGAGGTAGTAATTGTGATTTTTAAGTAACCCCTTTGCTTAATATCCTAACAGAACAAGTCAGCTTAATCAAGACTTTGCTCATGTACTGAACAGGAGGATAAGATTTCTCCATATTAATATTTCCCAGAGGAAAATGCAACAAAAACTAAGTAATCATAGTAACTTTTTGTTTGTTTGTTTGTTTTCTTTTTTCCTTTTTTTTTTTAAAAATAATTTCAACACAAAGGTAAAAATGTCTAACACCCCCTCTCCCTTTTTTTTTTCATGTTGTCAAAACAAACTTCCATTTTCTAGGAGACTTACTGAATTTCCCATAACTGTCCGATTTTCTCATAGAATAATTTTTTTTTTATTCTCACTCAGACTTGGCCTAAAGCCATATTCTGAAACCTAAAAATACCAAGTTAAACAAATTATTTGTCCTTTGCACAGAGCTCAGCTGCTCCAGACCCTGCACATGAGGAACCCATGTCATTCCACAGTCTGGTTCCTAGCTCCTCAAACCTCTTGGAGTAGAGACATGGACAGGCACAGCAGAAAAAACACCTCACAGCCATCTCATCTGCATCATACAACAAATCCAAGAATGACAGAGGAGAGTCTGGTGAGCACAAAAAGATGACGTTAGTTCCCAGGAGACACCAGAAGGGCTGCAGGCCCTGACACCATGAGGCTGCTTCACCGCCGCAGCACCCTCTTGCTTTTTTACACAAAATCCACCTTCTACCCGCTAAAACAAAACACAAAGGCTACAGCAAACACCTCTAAATTTTGTGCTTGTAATAGGAATAAATCCCTTAGACAGATCCATTTTCTCTAGGTTACGGGCTAACTTCTCACTCCAGCGGCTTTGGATGCAAACCTGGCTTCAGGGGTACTACTTCACATTTCAACCTGATGCCTCTCTCACTGAATTCAGGTTGTGGGGAAGAGGCTATCACGTCAGCACTCTTGCTTAACATTTTGAGTCACATATTACATTAGTCACAAGACACAGTAATTGCCTTTTCCCTCACTGAGATGAATAACTCCTCTTAGAGGCAGGTTTTCCTAGGTGCTTTTGGTCGGAAACAAATGGATCACTTTCCAAACAGGCTCCAAGGAGGCCAAAAAAGCCCAGAAACCTCCACACGTACCCTTTGACTCAAAATTATCAAATAATCCCACAAAAAAAAAAAAAAAAGCATATTGCTATTTACTTGTGAAAGGGATGCAGGCGGTCTCGCTGGGTACAGCTGAGGGGGCCAGACGTTCTCCTGCTGCAAATTGCTCCATCTCCAGCAAGGCCGCTCCACTCTCCAGTAAATCACAGACGAGTTATCCTTCTTGTCCCGGTTGATTTTTTTATTTTTAATTTTTTTTTTTAAAATATAAGAAACTGAGGGCCTTCTCACGTGCAACCTCTGCACTGAAATAACCTCCAGGTTTTGGATTACAGCAGCGAAAAGACAGGGAGCAGCCAGGCTTTGCCTCTGTCCTCAGCTCACTCTGGTGCAGTTCGGTGCCAGAGGGATGAGGGAAGAGGCTCCGCACTCCAAGCGCATTGTTCTTCTTCCCATCCACTTCTGCCATATTAAGCCATCCAAAAAAAAAAAAAAAAGGAGGCGGAGGGGGTCCAGGAACAAAGTTCAATTTACACAGAATGCCCCAAGCGCCCATAAGCAGGACATGCCAGTACTCACAGCACATCCCTTGCTTTTCAAATCATTTTTCAACTTTACAGCTCGGTGGTATAACAAAAACAGCTGCGCGGCCTTGTCAGGTCCCTCCTCGAGCATATTTCTTCCCCATCCTCGCCGCCGCCGCCTGTCAGTTAGCAGTTTCCTCAGCCCCTTCTCATGGCACTTCGTCAGCTCACCGGGCACCAGGTGCTGGCTGGCCAGCGAGGACAACCTCAAAAAAGCAGTGGCCAGCGTTTTGAGGACTTCCCTTTTTCCACAGAGAAGGAAGAAAAAACGACGCGTCGCACCCGTGCCTGTCCCGGTTGACACCGCCATGTTTGACAGAGCCCTCCCTGCACACATGCACCCCCTGTTTGCTCATGGTGCATTGTGTGCATTTCTGTGCCTCGCTCCAAACTCCTCCTTTTCCTCTGCTGCCATTTTTGGGGGGATTTTCCTCACTATTTTCACCAAACAGGCAGAGGCAGCAGTTTGAGTCCCCCACTGCCCTGACAGGAAAGGCACCAGAATGTTCCGGAAGGTGCCAGCAGATTCTGGGGCTCTAGGCCGGGCGGGCAGCAGGGCTGCAGTGCTGGGCACAAATCCACCACTGTTTCTTGGGGGTTTTGAGGTATTTTTTATAATTTTTGAGGAAAAACAAGCCTTTCTCTATGCCCTGAGCACCTCCACTCCAAGCTGCAGGCGCAAACCCAGCACCAACGAAAGCGCTGGGGAGGGAGGGAGGGAGGCATGGCCGCCCTCTCTGAGGGGCACCCACCAAACTGAGACCTGTGCCACCCGGCAAACCCCTTACTGTGCGAAAGGCCAAACGAGGGGATCATGGCTGCCTTGCCATCCCCACACCCCACACCAACCACCCCGGGAGGAGAGGCACGCACCTTCCCCTCACCGAAACTGCCCTCAGCACCTTCATGGCCGCCCCATCTTGCTGCTGCGTGAGGAAAGATCAATCCGAAAGACCCTCTCCTCATCAGAAACTGCTTCCCGTGTTTGGAAAGAACAAAAAGTGACATGCCAGTCCTCTGAGGTAGGAGACAGAGCTGCACCGGCTCTATTTGCAATTGCTGGGGATGGGGAAAGGTGGGGGGGAAGAGCAGTTTGCCTCAGATTTTGGAGGCAGAGGCAGGCCCTAGTACATCTGTCCCAAGTTTTCCCCATCCAGGGAAATAAATACTTGATGTCTTGCAGCACCATCTGCTGGTTTTTATAAATCAGACACATGGGCATTTCCCCACAGGGTGGGGAGGGGGAGAAGGGCTTTGCAAGTGGTTTTGGTGGGGTGCAGGGCGCCTGTGGTTTCTTGCATATGGGCATTTCCTGAAGGATTTCCTCCTTGTAAAGGAATGAAGGTATTTCTGAATAAGCAGTCTAAGAAAAGCCACCTCCCGGAGAAACAACAGATAAAGTAGTGCCAAGTTTAGGGATTAAAATAAGTACAATAGTCAAAATCTAGGCTTTTCCCCATTCTTCTAAAACAGAGCCTGGTCAATTTTGCAGAGCCCTTAGGGAATGATTTTCTGAAGTGACCAACTGATTCTGTGCACATCTATTTTTTTCTATATATTTTACTCACACTGCCTGCCTTTAACGACGCCTGCGTTTCATGAAGTCCCAAGCTGCTGCTTTCTGACCTCGTGGTCCTGTGAAGGGGGCTCAGCCCGGCCACCCGCAGCCGAGCATCGCTGTAGTAAGCCCTCGCTGACTTTCAGCAGCTACTTATTGCAGCCAGTTTCCTTCCTGGGCTTGATTCATCCCAACAGTGAAGTCATGTTCGTGAACTTTATTGAAAGTTGCTCCTTGCTGTTAATTTACAGCCTGGTGAAGGCAAGAGGAAGAGATTTGGATTTTTTTTCCCCTCTCAATGAGTGACTTGAGATGATACAAATATGAAGAAATACATTACTTTGAAATTTGTGTTATACAGAGGAGGGACACACACCTCTTTTGCTTCCTTAAAATTCAAGTGCAATACTAACTAAACCAGTAATACTGGAGACTGCTGGTACACTCAGGAGTTATTGGGGAACTACTGTCTTGCAAAAAAAACAGCATAACTTTCATTTTAGCCAAACATTTATTGCTTGCAGCAGTTAAAAGCAAGTTTGTGCTGAGGATTTGTGCAAAGAGGAAAATGCAGCTGGCTTTCAGTCTCTCCCAGCTCTGTGCCCACGTAATTAAATTTGCATTGCCCTTCATCTCCTCTGCTTATCAGTAGCAGTGCAGCAACTTGCATGACAGAGGTCCAGTTTTAAGTGTGTTCCTGGCACAGGGGATGAGCCTACAGACAGCAACACAGCTGGGCACAGTCAAGCACTACTGCTCTGTTCAATAATAACACCTCTAATTTAACCCTTTCCTTCCCTGCTCTCTTACTCTGCCTTGCAGCAGCACCTCCTCAGTACCCACCGCACCCTGTAGCACTTCAAGTGCCTGTCTGGCCCCCTCTTTCCTAACAATGAGACCCTGTTTTACAACCAGTGCCATCACAGCAATGACTAAACAAAAGAAAATTGGCTGGCTTTATAGCATGCTTGATTTGAAGGGAAAAAAAAAGTTTCCCTTTACAGGGCCCAGCAAATGTCCAAGGTTCAAACAAAGTACGAGGTGCTAACGAACAGAGTCTTGACAAACCTTGTTTTCCTGCACAGGGGCTCCGTACATAATGATTTCATTCAGCAGCTACTGTTCAAGCACGGAAAGTGTTGGTAAAGAAATCCCACAGAGTTCAGACGACCATTTTCCTGACTTAAGCTTCCCCCTCCGCTCCTCCTCCCTTTGCCTTTCGGGTCTCTGCCAGTCATAACATAAATATTCATCAGCTGATATTTGCAGTAGCTGTGAAGTTATGAATGAGGCCAAACGCCTTTCCCTCCTGCCCCATCTGCAAAATGGCAGCTTCTGGTCTTAGCTCATGGCCAAACGACACTTTCCGAAATCCCCAAAGTGCACTTGCAGGCTTTTCAAATTCAGTCGGGTTTTTAATGCGCAAAGCAGAAATGCTGTCTACCTAATATTTACCCTGGGATTACTGAAAAAAAAATATATATTACTTTGCTACACTTTAAACTTTGCAATGCCTTGACGTAATAGACAGAAGTGTTGGCAGCTCAAAATGTTGGTTGGTTTATTTCAGGGGACATGACTGCTGCAGGTTTCCTTTCTGAATCGAATACCAGACACTTGAACCATTTGTTGTGTGGAAAAGAGAAACAGCTTTTATTCTTAATGCTGGTTTCTTAACCACCTGGGTGCTGTCAGAAGGAGCCACATGCACTGGAAAACACTTTTAATAAGACTTCTTTAAGCCTGTCTTAAACCCTGGATCCTGAAAAATGGAATCCCCACTGCCTGTCATATGTGCTTTCCCTCTGCAGATTAGTGAGGGGCTGCTGCTTTACAAATGTTCCTTTCTCACAAAGCCTGGAATTATGCTCTCAAACCTACCGTGGGTCAGTAAGACAGCAAGACATCTGACGTATCCACACCAGCAAAGTCAAAAGCAGAGATGTCACAGAAACAAGACGACAGCCCAGAGCCATAATGAATCTAATTCAGCAAGGTGCCAATCCAGCCAGAAGACCTGTACTGATGGACCCGGATGGGGAACTTAAGCCAAAGCATCACTGGTTCTTAGAGGCTTAAAAATCCTAAATGCCTACAGTCATAGTGAAGTTCTGATAAAGAGGCTCAGCACCATTCAGGATCAAGGAACAGGTATCCCTCTTCTCCTAGCTTGAGTCGCACAAGTCAATCATGCAAACTATCCTGTCTTGCCTGATTCACATAGGTTCAGCCACAAATAATAAAAAAAAACAAAACAAACTCCAAAAAACATCAAAAGGAAAGTGATCAAACTTAGTAAGTTTTAGGGATGTTTTAATCATCTAATTTGATTTTCACCGTGAAAAAGTCAGAACATTTCACCCAACAAGTCTCCAATATTTTGCGGCCAAAATAGAGCATATCTTCTTAAAAAAAACATCTATTTTTCATTTAAATAGTACAAAGGACAATTTACCACATCCTTTGGGGACATTCCAACACTAATAACCCTTGCTGCTGAAAAAAAAAAAGAAAAAACAACCACCCCACACTTTCTTTTTTGTTAATACCTTTTTCTAAGGTATTAACCTTCGGCTTTCAGCCACTGGATCTTATATGTCATGTTTTGAGACGAGAGGGCCCCAAAATCATCTCGCTGGTACCTCCAAACCAAGATCAAGTACTCTCTCCACCTTCTTAATAATCAGCTATGTACGCTTCTGGGTATAAAGCCTGTAAAGGTGTTAGGTCCTGATGGCTTCCATCTACGGGCAAAAAGCAGGCTTCATCTCTGTGAAATCAGACCCAAATTCACCGCCGGGTTCAGTGAGGACCTCGGGCAGCCTATAGCTAACGTGTCTCAAGAACAGGAAAATCAATAAGCCCAGGGAGCTGCACATTGGCTAGGGCTTTATTCTTCAGAGCCACTCAGCTGTGGACATAAATGAATCCCAAAATGTCGTGATCGGGGCAGGAAAAATTACAAGGCAGATGTTAGATACGTACCTTAGCATGGATCGTGCGCTTCTGCATAGCAGTAACCCTTTTGTGCGTGCGCATGTCTGGGATGTACTTATACATGTAAGATCAAAAGGCAGCCCCTTAGCCAGACACATGTGCAAAGTTTGGTTTTGCAGACCTAAATCACCTACTGGAATCGACTTGGGAACAATTAATTTGGAAGAGTTTAATCCCCAAAGAGAAAATAATGTCTCAGGAATTGCTGCTTTTGACGCTAAACATCCCGTAAGGTTACATGCTGACTGTTTTCTTGCAGCAAATTACACTACGTTCAAAAATCCCAAGTTCTCGCTAGGCTGACGACCCTGTTTTTATCAGCTGTTTACATACTATTGTGCTGCTTAAAAGCATCTGGTTGGGGCCATGGAAGTGTCTTTGTGACAGCGTAAGTGAACAGTAATTAACTGACACACTTCACTGAACATGCTGATATCGAGATGAGCTCTTCTGGTGCTCACCACAATGATGCTGCACCGCAGGATGGTCTACCTATTGCCAGCACTAGAAAAAAAAAAAACAAGGGAAAAAAATTAATCACAGCCACACCTTCCCGCAGCCAATGAGGCAGTGGGGAAGGGAGCGTACGCAAATGCTGAGCAGAAAGGGAAAGAGAAACTTTGAGGAGTTTCTCCTTAGACATTTTCTTAAGAGGGTGGGAAGGTGAAACTGAAGGCTAGCTGAGGAGAAAGGAATATTACCTAATAGGGCTGTCTCCTCTGCAAAAAAAAAGCACCTTTACTGTGATGCATCATGTTATATGACATGCAGACACTTTGTTTTTATAAAGATTTGAAACTCTTCGGAAAATGTCAGTCAGTCACTGCACTTTTCTAACCATCAAAAGCAGTGAAGCTTGGGATATTCACTCCTGAGTTCCCACGTATTAATATACACAGTGGTATACCTATTACTCCTCCTGTATTAATAACCAAAAAGCTTCTGATAGAGGCAATAAAAATCCTCCCACGTAAATTACCGAGCGCATTGCAGGGAAGACTAAGTCAGAATGGAAACCTTCTCCGTGATCGTGCTGCAGTCACAGCTCTAGGGATGAAGGCAGCAGCGTGCGCTGTTGGCTTCGAGAGGCTTTATGTTGCAGCCAACATCTTTGCTCATCTTATAGGACTGAAGATATCCAAACGCATCGGTAAACAGCAACACAAATTAATAAACGAGCTTGTGGGCTGGATGTACTCTACAGTTCCTTGTTCTGTGAATGCACTCTACATCCTTTATAGTAACTGATAATACAACTCCCATGCATATCAGAGGAATAATGGAAAAAGGATTGAGAATCAAAAGGAATACTTTAAAAACCTTTTTATCTTTATGGTAAAAGGAACTTTCTGCAATAGATCAAAAGTATGATTTTATGTTGGGGGAGACCCATACACCCAAACCCAACACACTTGAAACTGATAAAAAGCAGAGCGTGCAGATGGTTGAATCGCCTGGGTTTACTGTTCATTAGCATGCCAGCAAATTATTTAGGTTGTGTGTGGTTTTATAGTCTGTTATGCAGCAGCTGTGAACCGATGCATAACTACTTGCAAGTGGCTATCCACAGACTGACGTGAGAAGACACTGTGAATGATGTGCCATGAGGTCTCCTGAGTTTGTCTGGCACCGCTGAACAACCAGACGATAAGCTGGAGCTAGAACTCTCAGAGACATCTTTCAGGCCTGCTGTACAGCTGTGGCAGTCTTCCAGGTTAACAGTGAGCACATAAAAAGCAGCGGTTGGGCACGTGAATTCGGGTTAAGGTAGAGTTTATGGATAGATAACATGGAGAGTGAAGTATGGAAGTCCTAAGGTTTATTTATACATTAAAACATGCATGTCACGCACCAGGGCTGTTCATTTTTCCGTTCACACAAAACGGTCCAGTACTCAGTGTCAACTCTGTAACAGGGCAACTTCGGCTGGGAGATTCCGGCAGCATTGAGAAGGTAACTGTGCAAGCCTTGCCCGACTCAAAACAATCATCACAGCCTTGCGAGCCGCAAAACTTGCTGCTTTCCTCCAGGTGTTGTCTCAAAATTCCTCATAAAAGTGGCAATCACGCACCTCGCGAGACAGCTGCGAGTCTCCCAAATTCAAATACTACAGGCCTGATGGGATGAACACAAAACTTTAGGTGAAACCAGTGAAATCTTTGGTGCCTCTTGGGAAAGCAGGGAGAGATGAGCCTGTGGGTTCAGATTCTCAGCCAACATAGATCAGTACAACTCCACAGATTGCAACAGAGCTATGCTAGCTCACGATTTGGCCCTAAATATTTTGGACAAAGATGATATCAGCATCTAAACAGATGAAGTGGAAAGAATGTTGTAATGGTGGTGGGCTTCTATATTTACTCAAATGCATGACCCTTACGGCAAAAGTTCTGGAACAGCAAGCCCTAACCTCCCTGGCCCCAGGACAACGCTACCCAGTGAGTAACGTGACGTAGGCAAGAGCACTTTAAGGTCTCTGTTAGCCTCTTTTTTTTTTTTTTATCATGGCTATAGGTGGTGTGTAGCCTGGGAACAGGGACTGGGTTCCTCTACCTTGAGGTGGCACTCGGTGCTTTCTCTACTGACATAAAGTGCTACTGAAGCACCATAGGCCAAACTCCCACCTATGCAGGTTCCCTTGTCCCATCTAACAAACCACTATAACTGGATTTAACTTTAATCCTGGGTAGGGGGTTCTTGAAAAATGAAAAAGAGCTCTTACCTTCTGGCCAAAAGCCCTTCACCAACGCCCACACCTGTCCACACCTCATTGCAAAGTAGTTCCAAATGGCAAAGACTCTGCCCAAAGGTCCCAGGCATCTCTCTTATTCCAGCTTCCCTGTGAGATCAAAGCCAAGGACGCTGTAGACATGGCAGAAATATGCAGGATGCGAAGAGATGAGACATCACAACGAAGTGGAGATCGACACTGGCACACCTGGACCTGCAGCCATGGATTAGAAGCTGTGGAACAAACTCACCAGTAGTCAGCAAGGAAATGAGGTGGATTATTGCCAACTCTTAATCTTTATTTGCATTTATTCTGTTGTTGTGCTTTCCCCTAAGACTGTGACCAAGTTCGCTTTTCCTAACATAAATTTCTCTGTAACTCTTTCAAAGAGCTGGCCGGTGGAGCCTCTTGTATGAAGGGCACTTTTTTAGTTTTTCCAGGTTTCTGGATAGAGACGTAAGCTTGTCAAAGGGAATTTGTTTATACCAAATTTGGTATTTTTTCCTGCTCTTAATTACCTAAGGGGTAGGCTGCAGCTGTGTGATTCCAGAGACCCTACCTCCACTCTTTAACACACCATGCTAGTTTATCTTTGACAGGGCATGCATACAGACTCAGAGGAAAGATTAAGTATGTGAGATGATCCCGCTGCTCAAATTTCCACCTCTGATCAACATTCAGGTCTCACCTGTTACGAAGATTATTTCTCCCACATCCACGCTAGATTCCTGGGTCCAGTAGCAATACAGGCTGAACTTATTTGCTAACCATACCAAGTGGAAATGCGTACAATACACATCCTGAATTTGTGCAAGAGCTAAATTTATGCCGTGTTGCCTTATTGTAGGATTCTTGCACTTTCCTTTGAAGTCTTTGTGATTGTTCTTGAAAACTAGACAAACTGGACAAATCTCATGTGAAGTAACCTAACCATGAGTAGCTGGCCTGCAGGAACCTTTTTAATGACAACTAAATGTTTTAAATCCACTAATTTCAGTCCTCTTAACAGGAAAATCTAGTAAAACACAGTATACAGAATTAAAGGGGTTAGTACACTGAGGGGCTTGGGGAAAACCCAAGTAAAATCACGTTAAGCTATTGAATTGTAGATAACCAGCAAGAAATAAGAAGTCTTCCATTCTTCTACTGCAAAGCCACCACAATCAGGTTTTGCTTGGAAAACTGGCAGAGCGTAAGGTGTAGTCCTGGTTGTGTAAGGAACTCCACTTTCTGCAACGAAAAATAAGCAAGTTAAAGGCTCTGCTGTGGCCCAGCTCTGCCTCTGCTCTCTAGACCATCTGTGGACCTTTCCCACGGTTGTCGGGTATTTGTGATATGTGCTGTCCGCATCACAGTTATCTGCCTCAGGGAGAACAGCATGGTTTATAATTAAGGCAGTGGAATGGAAATTCCACTTAACTGGGGAAATCAGTTTGTTTCTATCCCCATTTTAGAGAGAGACTTTCTCTTCCCGTGCCCGTCAATTTACACTTCAGGCTCTGTTGGGTAGAGACTGCCGCTTGCAGAAAAGCATCTTTGCAGTGCACGGCGCTGTCTTGACCTTGACTGGAACTTCCAGCTGCTCTCATCATAAAATAATAATCGATATCAATCATTGTCAGTCTAGTTACATGAATGCCTTCCACTTGCCTGAACAAACTATCCGTATGTATCTACCAGCCTTCCATACCATAAAGATGCCGCCAGTGCTATTGATTACTCAGTACAGTCAACTACATGAGCACCCTGCAGGATTGTGACAAAGATGTATTGACAATCTTGGGGCATTCCTGTCAGGGTGCTCCTGGACACAATTCATCCTGCCCGTCTGAAATGACTCAGAAGCTGGAAAGCCCTAAGGAGAAATCGGATCTTTGAAGTTCAGCTAGGACAGCCTCAGGGTTCCCCTTTGAGAGCTCCAGGTCCCAAAGAAACATGGGGCTGGCCCTCAAGGACGTTCTTATATTGGCGCGTGACCAACGTACCTATGCAAAGGAAGAAGCTGAACTACAGCACAAAGGCATTTTGCATCTGGAGGATATGTTCTTAAAGCAGCAAAACATCTTTGTTATGAATGTAACATATGTGGTACTCTCCCTCTGTTTGGCAGGAGATAAGAAAAACAGAAGCAATGCAAAAATGAAAACAAAATGGAGCACATCGGCATCGTGAAACAATTACAGTGCTGTGTCTCATTAGTATCTAAATTTGGGATTGCCAATCTTGTTTCAAAAACAGTTTTGTTCAACACTCAGTGACAGGATTTAAAAGCTGACATATCTTGCTGTATTGTGGGCCAGTCACAGCTGGTGTAAATCAGTATAAACTAATGAAGTGAACGGAGCTTCTCTGATTTACACTAGCTGAGGTTATGGCTCAATAAGGTTAGACTTGCTTTCTAGGAGCATTCAAGAAAGCCAACTTCTGTGTGTCCTGTGATGAAGTGGTTATTTATAATGGCTTTCAGTGTGGTTTGGAGCCAAATTTCCACATCAAAAGTAGCTTTATAAGAGATATCCTTACAGTGAGGCTCAGTGCAAAATCATGACTTCAGAAGCCAGCTTTCCTCGTGCTTGCAAGTATTTGATTTCAGCCCGAAAACCATTTGAGAAGCCAAGAAAAGCAGAGCCATTCCTGCCTACTTCCCCAGCTCTGCTTCATCTTTGAGTTGCCTGCATATCCAACAGGCCCCGACCTACACTGCCCATTTATCAAAGTGAGTTACTCTAAGTGCCTGTTTATTTCTGTTCAGAAATTCCCAGTAAGACAGACAAGTTGCATGCTTAACCTGAAAAACTGGGGATGGAGGTGGAGTTCTTACCAGTTCCAGAGCTATTTGTTTGACTTGGCCACCAGTAAAAATAAAACACAATAACGTGTCCCGGAGTCACAGCAAGAGGTGGAGGTCACAAGAAAACAGATCACATCTTTCACAGCTCTTCAGCTTCAGTGCACTGAATTACGACTCCTATTATTTACTTACTGGATTCCCCACCCTGTGCACAGGCTCCAAGCATTCAAAAAGCAGCAGGTCTCTGCTGCAAAGAACTAACAGGCTAAGAGAAGGAGAGTCAAATCTGTCCCAAAGCTACACTAACCTCCTCCTCCACTTTTTGTCTGAAAGGTCAGATGGTCTCACCACCCTCAGCTGACTTCTGCCATCTTCTGCTCACCAGACTGCCATGCCTGCAGTCCTGCACCTCCGCGCTCTCCTCTGCTGTATTTAACTGCCAGGCTTTCACGGCAAATACATTCCCGATGCAGCCAAACTTGTCCTCCAGGCCCAGGCCACCAATGTGTTGCAGTTCAAAGTGGTTTTTTGCAGAAGCATATTGATTTTTCTTAGGAGGGCCCTACTTCTCCAGCCTTGATGTGCTCTATCAGATCTCCAGACAATATAACAGGTTCTTTCACTGACCTTGTCACTTGGATGTAGACTGTCTTCTTTAGAACTTCTTGCTAGAAATGGGTCTCTGGAGTCCAGTTGTTGAGAACCCAAACAGGGCTGAAGCCTCTCCAAATCTCCCGAGTGGTTTCTACACACCCTCTGTATAGTGCCACGCTCTTCCATGTTCTCTTCAGTGGGTTTACTCCTCTATGGGCTCATTGGGGCCAAAGAGACAACCTTGTGGGGACACTTCCAAAAAGGGAATCTTTAAACTAAAAGCACTAGAGAAATCAACACATAGGCTGAATATGAAACATCAGTATGTAAAACCCTACCTCATATCTTAGCCTTTTGAGAGGTACCACTTTCTCCTAAAAAGTACAGGATCTTCATCCTTCATCCTCTCAGGTTATGCTTTTGGTCTCTTCTCTCTCCACAAAAGATCTGATACATATTCTCTCATTAAGAGCTGCAATCTCCTTTTCCAGGGAATGTTTCAGGACTACCTCAGAGGGGGTCAGAGAACCCCATTCAGTTACTGTTTAGTCCCAAATGGGCTGGTTTTTTTCTAGGCACCCAGTGCACCAAGTTGAGTGCTGACTTTGTGGGTACATAAATATCACCCACTGTTCCTCCTTTATCAGATTTTGTTCCTAGGTAGATATTTTTTCTTGGTGTCTATGGCTTAGTGTGGAGTCAAGGTAAAGTCAGAAAATAATTTCACAATTAAACAAACACAGTATCTTGATGGTTTATTTGACATATGGATAGGCAGATACACTAAAGCATCATAAATGCAAAATACACCACCTGTTCCCACTACTTCTATGCCTTGATCTGAGGACTGTGACTAATTGTTCCTAAGAGTTTGTTGGGTTCACTTTTTACTTTAGAGGCAAATATTGTATTTTTCTACTTAGAGATACCTCACAAAATCATATTATTTTCTTCTGTTATATTGCTTATATTCTCCTCAGAAACACCCTAACAAACTGCAGAAAGATCTACCACCACCACCTGTTGTGTGCTATGTTTTCTCGTCTTCTCCAGGTGAAGCAACTGTGCAGTTGATTTTTATTTCCTTATCCTAGTCATTGTTCAGCTTTTAAAATGGTCGAGGGCACTCCGTCTTTCTGCTTTCTATCCCAAACCCAAAACCAAACAGAATTCCCACCTTTTAAAAATAATTTCCAGTAGCAGTAGTGTTTGGCTGTCTTAAAATTCTCTTCACTGTGGAATATTTTAAAAACAGAAGTCTCGCAGGCAAATGAATTTCGTTTCTG